>SGPM01000450.1:0-18063 GCA_004802725.1 Antrodiella citrinella
CCCCCGCCTATGGGGCGGCGCGCCCGTGCCCTCGTTCTCCCCGCTCTTCGCTTCTCCGCAGCTACTCTCGCACCTCCAATCGGGCATGCCGTATTCGTATATGCGGCGCGGGCCGCACCCGTATGAGGTGAACGGCACGCGGAGGGTGTATACGGACGACTCGGACTTGGTGAGCAGCGTCGTGCACAGCGGATGGTGCTCCTGGGTCGGCGTGTGGCGCGCGAAGCGGAGGGGGTTGGATTTGAGGGTAGTTGTGCGGGTCACGAGGGAGGCGAGGTTTGTGGGCGGGTATGGGAGGGAGTGTAGGAGCGCGGCTACGGGGATGGGCAAGAAGTCGGCGTCCACCAAGGAGAAGGAAAAGCAGAAGGATAAGGATAAGGTGAAAGGAGAGACGGAGACGGATGTGGTTATGCCTGTCTCGAATGAGTTTGAGGGTGGTGCGGAGGATGACAGCGAGGAGGAGCGAGCTATGTTGGTTAAAGCGGGGTATGGAGAGGGGTACGATGATGGCCGAGATCTGTTGAGTGCCGGCTGGGGGAACAGCCACGACGGTGCTGGGATGGAGATCCTCAGTGCCGAGTTTGTGAAGGTACGTGTTCCTATGACATCTGCCTTCTTCACAGTGTGACTGATCACTCTGCATTGCACAGCGAGGGTACGCTCGTTCACATACGCGCCACAACCGCTCCCAACGGATGCTCGAATATGCACAACGCCGTGCCGCACTCGGCTGCGGACCCACATGTACCACGCTCACCACCACGACGAACCTTCCATCCTCCTCCACACCAACCACACTTTCGTCTTCGTCGTATTCCTCTTCTCAGGTGATCCGTCCGCGCAAGAAACGGCGGCTCAACCCCGAGTTGGACGTATATGCAGATCGGGAGAACGTAAACCAGAAAGGGCGGTTGTGTGCGATTCAGGATGCGGAGGACCAGGATGTGTGCGCGGGGTATACGATCACGTTCTCTACTGGGTCGGGTGGTTTCGAGCCTGCGTACGTTGCATTTCCCTTGCCTTTCGTGATGAGTGAATTCATCGTCTGACCTATACATTTTTGGTTTTGCAGGTTCCAATACACACCTTCCGAGCTTCGTTCGATCATCTTCCGTGATAGGGACGCGACATCTTCATCATCATCACCCTCGATACCTTCACCATCGTCTCAGCGAAAATCAAAACGGAAACGCAGCGGGCCGCGAGAAGTCGTCGTCGACACCTCATGCGAACGCTTCTGGATCGCAGTCGAGGATGACGGAGATGCAGAAGGGGATAACAAGTACCTCGTTGCGTTGGTCCCGCGAACACGAGTCGGGCCCGTCGCTGAGAAGACAAGTACTTCGATTGGCGCGGATAGCAAGGATGCTGAGGCCCGAACAGCGGTGGAGAGCGCTGGTGCCGATTCTACGTCTGTCTCTGAGGAGGCGAAGGACGGGCAGGGCGAGGAGCCGATGGAAGTGTCGCCGACACCGACACCGCCTGCGAAAGATGTGGAGCCTGTAGCTGCAACGACCACTTCGTCGCTTCCACAGGATATGGAAGTCGTGAAGACAGACCCCCCTGCACTTTCACCCTCTGCGGTTCCAGCAGATCCACCAGTAGCGGAACCAGTATCTAGCCCCCCGTCCACATCCACGTCGAAAGCGAAAGCGAAAGCAGAATCTACCTTGCAGGTGCTCCACCGAAATCTACTCCCCTCCGATCTCGACTTCCTTAAAGACGGCGTGAATGTGCTGGGTCCCAAAGACGAAGCTGGTGCACGGAAAGGTTGGCGCATGGAAGCGAAGACGTGGCGCTGGTGTTCGAGTGAGGAGAGTGAGGCGTGGCGGAAGGCATTGAAAAGTTCAGAAGTGGTCGCCTCAGGGTAAATTATATGAAGTCGTCGTAATGTTCTATTAGCTAGTTATCGTTTGTGTGATGCTTGGTCTTACTTGGGTGTATAGTGTTGACGTCGTTGTTGCTTGTTGGTAGCATAATATCAGAAGTATTCATCTCACAGCCTGGCAAGAGTCTGACCACAGCACGTCAGGGTATCCGACGGCAAGACATTCATTGGTGTGGCAAATCTTGTGCTGAACCACGCAGAGTCACTACATGGCGAAAACAATGATAATGGTGCGTTTTCATGCATGTGGTGTACATGGCAGGCAGTAGGTCATACGAGAATATAGTGACATAAGAAAGTAGAAGTGTACCCGAAAGATCTACTTGGCCTGTGGACAGAGAAAAAGTGTTAATATCCTGTGTTAATATCCTGCTCTGTCGAGCGAGACTCAACAGAGAGATGGTACTCACAAGGATGATACCATCGAACCGCTGCTTGAACCACGCCATGGAGTCCTCCTTCTTGATACGATGCTGCGACCCGACACGTCCCTTCCTCTCCTTTCTCCTCGCTACCCGCGCACCCGGCCTGCCCATCACGACGTAGAAGTCCATACCGAAGATACCGATACCGGGGTCGTAACGCGCACCCAAATCGATGTGCTCCTGGATACCGAAACCAAAGTTTCCAGTCTCGGAGAAGTTGCGCTTGCGGAGCTCGTACTCCTTGACTTTGAGTCCGCGCTCGAGGATCTCCTCGGCTTTGGGCCCGCGGATGGTGACGTGGACCGCGATCTTTTCGTTACGACGGATACCGAACGTGCGGACGGTGTAGCGGGCTTTCGAGGTGACGGGAGTTTGACCGGTCAGTTGTTCGAGGACCTTGGAGGCTCGTGTCAGACGATCTCCGGACTCTCCTACGGAGATGTCTGAGGAAGGAAACGTTTCGGTCAGCGCGACAAAATATATGACATGAAGTGGGGAACTCACTGAGCACGAGCTTGTCGATCTTCACCTCCTTCATTACGTTGGTGGGGGCGGTCTTTTGGTCGGCCTACATAACATCGTCAGCAACAGCGATCTAGGATGGTTCGACGATGAGCACGAGACTGACCATGTCTTCGTCGTTGCCGGGGATGTCGTCGGTGTTGCCCTTGCTGCTCTTGCTGTTCGGTTCTCTCCTGCGGGGCGCATGGCAATTTCCGGTGGCTTGGGAATAAACTATACATCACCACGGCGTTTGCCGGAGGCTCGGGGACCAGGCAGTCGTAGGCGTCTGTAGGCTCATGAGCTCTGTCGTCTTCCACCTTGATTTCTTAATCTGTGGACATACATAAGTCTTGGCAACTCTGGGACGCTACCAGAGCAGATCCGTGTCTTGTGATTGGTTGTGCGTAACAAGCTGAACCACGCTGTTGTGGCGAGCCTTTTTGAATCTCTGTGATCATATCACGAAATCCGGCAGACAAAGTCTGCATACTGCGGCGACCTTGTATCGTCTCATCGTGCTGTGGACTGATTTACACATTCTCTATTACAGCGACATGTTGTGCACAAAAGCAAACTGCACTTGTACCTTACCCTGCAGCATCGCAGTGGGAAGCCAGGGTACCATTGGGGCTTCCTTGTCGCAATGGAGATAGACGGAAAGACGCCTCCACATGCCAACGACGCCTACCTCTTCCATGCGCTAGACCTCCTCGCTCCCGGCGTCGAGCTCACTCCAGAGGGCAAAGTGCCTTGGCGATTCGAGCGCAAGCCTGTCAATAGCGCTCATATCCCTCGTCTCGTCGCTGTAATCGTGCTCGCCAATCTGCCAGCGAGCATCTTCGAGAACGGCATAGAGAAATGGGCGCGGAAGGTGGAAGAAGTTGGGACCCGACATGGAATTGCGTTCACAGCCTTGAATAAGAGCGGCGGTGTCTTTAAAAACATTGTCGTAATGCAGAAGGGAGACGACGTTGAGCGGGACATTGTCAGTTTTGGAGACCAGGCCACTATGAATTTCATAGCGGCCCCAAAGACAATCTGCCTATGATGACTTGGGTAGAACAGAGAGGTTGAGGATGTTACATGTTCCCTCGTTGATGCTGCTGTATATCTCATCGCTCATCACGTTATTGCAAAGCTCCCATTCAGAACTGTCAGTCTCATAGCGACTCCGAGTGCATACCACCGGGATGAGGTACATATTCTGGTGCAGCCCTGTATACCTGTCCACCGCATGTATTCAAAATGTCGACTGATGTACTCCCATAACGGGACTGATAGCAGTCATCATTGAAGTTCTCCCCGTGGCTCTGTAGCCTCCTTGGCTGACCTCGGTGCGGAAGACAATCGTTCCTTACTAGAGGTGACTCTGATGCATTCAATTTCCAGGCTGCAGGGAAGCGCTTACAGTTCGACGTTGATTGTTCATGCACTTGCAATGCTGAAACTTGACATCCACTCTGACTTGGACGCGATTTGGCTACTAGCTCATCTTCGTGCTATAACTCAACGATCGACGACCGAGGGGTCTTCCTCTTCTCCGCCACGTCCTGGCTTCTGCGACGTGATGTATTCGGAAAGTCACGGGAACTACCAATGCAGGCCTAGGTCTTAGTACTAAGGTAGGCCCGTGTCAGAGACGACTACATCACGTATATACTGGTTGCCAGTGGACGACTGCATCTACGTAAGATCTTATCAGATCCTGATTCTCTGTAGATCTAATCTCTACCAAGGCCGACGGCCTTGACTCGCACTTTTACTCTTCCTCTTGACTTCCGGTGCCAACGAATTGCAGCCCTTGTTCGAACCGTTAAACTTATTTGCAATGCCCATCCCAAAGCACGTCCTGGATCAACTGAAACAATTGATACCACCGCTCAATGGTACGCTGCACAAAGGACAGTCAGGTCGTGTTGGCGTATTAGGCGGGGCACTGGAGTGAGTACACCGATGAAGGCTCCTTCACGGACGCGTTGACATGGGTTTGTGTTCTTATAGCTACACCGGGGCGCCCTTCTTTGCTGCTATGTCCGCGCTGCGAGTCGTACGCCACTTTTTAGTCACGAACAGCACACAGTTGATCTCGAAATGCACAGGGTGCTGATCTGTCCCACGTCATATGTTCCCCTACTGCTGCTGGTGCCATCAAGTCATATTCACCAGACTTGATCGTCCATCCTATTCTACGCGAAGACCAGTGAGTTGGTTTCCTATGTGCTGTGATTCTGCGGTTGCTTACGACCCCGAGTAATCAGAAGCACAAACTCGGTCAAGTCTGCCTTGTCGTCCATTCTCTCGCGACTACACGTATTGGTTGTGGGACCGGGGCTTGGGAGAGAAGAGTACATGCAGAACTATGCAAAATTGGCGATTGGGATTGCCAAAGATCGGGTATGTCTCCACCTTTCAATTGCTGCATGTCAGCGTCCTTAGACTAAATCGTTCCAGGGAATGTTCCTCGTGTTGGATGCCGATTCACTTCTGCTTGTCGGACAAGATCATGCTCTTGTGAAGGGCTACCGCCGCGCTGTCTTGACACCCAATGTTGTCGAGTTTAAACGCCTGAGTGAGCAGGTGGTGAGTAAGACACTTTATTGAGCATCCCGTACCTGATAATGTTGGCGCAGAATATTGACCCGAACACTCCACCCAAAGAACGAGCAGCCTTAGTGTCTCGGGCTCTTGGTGGTGTGACGATAGTCCAAAAGGGCGCAGAAGACCTCATTTGCACTAACACAGGTGCAGCAACTGACGAAGACGCAAGAATGAGCAAGGTATTTGCTTTCTGATGTCGGTCAACAGTGCTAACGTCCATCTGTAGGTCAATCCAGGGGAATCAACTGAGGAACAAGTTGTAGTGGACGTCAGGGGTGGGTTGAAACGATGCGGCGGACAAGGAGACGTTCTCAGTGGCAGCATCGGAACTATTCTGGCATGGGGGAAATGTTACGAAGACGGCGCATTCGGGTCCGTTCTACTTATTATCATTGGGCATAGACTGAAATGGGCTCATGATGATCATAGCGATCAATCGATACCGTCTTCCCATATCCCGTTGCTCGCGTCTACCGGAGGCTGTATGGTAACGAGAACAGCATCATACTTGGCATTTGCGAAGAACGGACGAAGTACGCTGTTAATCTCGTTATGGCACGTTCGCGTTATCTCACTCGTTGTTTTAGGCGTCGTGACAGAAGACATGCTGCCGGAGATCGCAGGGGCATTCGAGCAGATGTTCAAAGATACAACATCCGGAGGAACGAAGTTGTAATGTTTCGCTCCGTCAGGACCCGAGGAAATTAGACCGGTAGAAACATGAAGAACTGTCGGAGGATAGACGTTGATCCTCGATAACACCGAGGCATGTAGCCTGAAGAAGGATTTGTACACTGTAGCATGGTAGCACGTCGGCGTGCAAGGAACGAAATCTGCCAGTCCAAGGAATCGAACATGCGTCCCCCTTGTTGAGGCTCGAGAGCAAACGAGAACTGGGCCGGACCGAGACACGTGCTCGAATTTCCAGATATGGCAGACCTGCGTCATAAGAGATTGGGTTGCCGTCGATACGATATAAAGCAGCAAACCACCGCATAAACCTCCTTCAACCCTCCTCCTTCCTCCTTTCTTGCTTTTTGAATATGTCGTTTGCAGTCAAAGAGATTGAGACGAAACCCTACGATGGCCAGAAGCCAGGCACGTCCGGTCTCAGGAAGAGGTGAGTCTGCTGTTTTGTTCAATGGAACGCGTCGAGAGACGCGTTTGGGAGGGGGTAATTGCGCGAAGAAAGGTGGGATCGATGGTCGCTAGTGGATTGAGGAGTGTCGTTGGACCATACGCGTGGTGTTCTGCGGGGCATATAAGATGGCGGTCGGGAGTGTGCTGGCGCTTCTGGCTCAATTACTGGTCTGGTCAGTCGGAGACAATCGATGCTAACATGATCCACGTAGGGTGAAGGTCTTCCAGCAGGAGGTACGCACGTTCTGTATTGACTATAATTGTCATGCGCTGATCACCATCACAGCACTACACGGAGAACTTCGTACAGGCTATCTTCAACTCCATCGAGCCCAAGGGTGCCACTCTGGTCATCGGAGGCGATGGTCGTTTCTTCTCCCCCGAGACGGTCCAGACGATCCTCAGGATCGGATCTGCCAACGGTGTCGCTAAGTTCATTGTCGGACAGAACGCGATCCTCTCCACCCCTGCTGCGTCCAACATCATCCGCAAGTACAAGGCGTACGGCGGTATTCTCCTCACTGCATCACACAACCCCGGAGGACCCGACAATGATTTCGGTATTAAATACAACGTCGGCAACGGTGGTCCCGCCCCTGAGAATGTGACGGACAAGATCTACGAGAAGACCAAGACGATCACGTCATACAAGGTCATTGATCTGCCCCCTCAGGACTTGTCTAAGATCGGATCCTTTACCTACGGGCCTTCCAAGGTGGACATCATTGACTCCGTCAAGGACTACGTTGAGCTCTTGGAGGGCATTTTCGACTTCGCCCTGATCAAGGCCTTCCTGCAATCCCATCCCGAGTTCACCGTTCTCTTCGACGGTATGCACGGTGTGACGGGCCCGTACGGCAAGGCCATCTTTGTCGACACTCTCGGGCTGACCGAGAAGTCTGTGCAGAACGCCGTTCCGTTGCCGGACTTTGGCGGAGGACATCCCGACCCTAACCTCACCTACGCCCATGAGCTCGTTGAGCGCGTGGAGAAGGAGAACATCACCTTCGGTGCTGCCAGTGACGGAGATGGTGACCGTAACATGATTTACGGCAAGGGCGCGTTCGTCACCCCTAGTGACAGTGTCGCTATCATTGCGGATTGGGCGGAGCAAGCGATCCCGTACTTCAAGAGCGGTATCAAGGGTCTTGCCAGGAGTATGCCCACGTCAGCTCAGATTGACTACGTCGCCAAGAAGAAGGGTCTGAAGTGCAGTGTCACTCCTACAGGCGAGTTTGTCCCGCACTATTAATACGATTGTCGTCTCTAATGCCTTGTCAGGGTGGAAATTCTTTGGTAACCTGATGGATGCTGGTCAGCTATCCATCTGCGGTGAGGAGTCCTTCGGTACCGGATCTGACCACATTCGTGAGAAGGATGGTGTATGGGCTGTCGTCGGTAAGACCAAACTTTCAATTCATTTTATTGTCGTTATCTGAACGCTGTCTGACAGCCTGGTTGAACATCCTTGCGTTTGCGAACAAGGACTCCAAGACTCTGATCGGCATCAAGGAGCTCTTGCAGCAACACTACGAAGTCTACGGTCGCTCCTTCTTCTCTCGCTACGACTACGAAGAAGTTTCCTCCGAAGGCGCGCAGAAGCTCGTTGACGGCATCAACGCCCACATCTCGGGCCAATCCCTTCTCAACACCACGCACATCTCCAAGTCGACCTCGCAGAGCTTCACTATCTCGGCTGCGTTCAACTTTGACTACACCGACCCGATCGACGGGAGCGTGTCGAAGAACCAGGGACAGATCGTCAGCTTCAGCGATGGGTCGCGCGTCGTGTTCCGGTTGAGCGGGACAGGCAGTCAGGGTGCAACAGTGCGGATGTACGTTGAGAGGTACGTTGCGAAGGAGAAGGGCGCGGCGGAGTTGAGCAAGGACACGCAGGAGGGGTTGAAGGGGCTCATTGAGGTTGCGTTGGAGGTCAGCAAGCTGAAGGAGTTCTTGGGTCGGGAGAAGCCCACTGTCATCACTTAATTTGGACTCTTGGTGTGTTTGTGACGGCGCAGAGAGAAGGTCGTCTACCAAGGATAAGAAAACTGGAATGTAATTACGTATTGAAAGGAATCCCAGCAGCCTATGCATATTTGATAGAAGGGATGGGAAGTGTGGGCGAAGCTACTTGATAGGGTTTGCGAAATACTGCTTTACAAGAAAGTCGTATTTCCGACAATGGACAGTTTCCCACTTCAAGCAGAGATACCGCGGTAAGTACGGAGCTGGCCCTTGAGACGCGTGATCTGACCAGGCGTGAACTGGTTCATGCAGCTGCAAGCAAGCCAATATCGTCAGCAATGCACAACAAGGAACAGAGCTGGGAGATGCAGATACACATACCTGTCAATGGAGTAGTCCATGTAGTTATGGATAGGGTCAACACCTCCGCCGGAGCAGGTATCTCTTCCGGTCGGGCATCCAGAAGCGGGAGACGCCTCGGGAGGGGTGTCGCTGACTTGATCGCCGGAGCCACTGCAGCCTCCTTGGAAAGTGTGGTACAGACCGACCCAGTGCCCGGCCTCGTGAGTCAAAGTCTAGTTGTGTGCCAGTGGTCAGTCGCAATGATCTCCCCATGAGAGACGGAAATGTGGCCGTACCTTGCCTTCGTTGTAAGAGTCGGTGGATCCTCCGGGGAGGGAGGAGTAGAGAATCACGCAACCGTCATCGGTGGGGTTGCTGCTGTAGTCGGAAGGGAAGGTGGAGTACCCGAGGAGGCCATTGGTGAACCTGGAGACCAGAATAGATTGTCAGTACTGGAATCGCCGCTCAAATCCAGTTCAAATGCTCACCCGACGGTGTAGACATTCAAAGCGTTGGCACCGCCCGTACGGAGCGCCTTCTTCATGGCGGTCTGGAGGGGGCTCGTGTCGGTGACGGAGGTGAACCACTGTGTGTTGGTCGTACGCGTGGTACCGGCGAGGCTGAACGTCAAACCGGCAGAAGAGTAACCTTGGTTGAGTGCAGTAATTTGGTCCGCAATCTGAGAGTCACTATGTCCCTGAGGTCAATACCGAGACAGAGGGTCGCGATGACGGTTGACACTCACGGAATGTTACCACCAGCAAGGGTCTTGTCCTTGCTGATAACGTGGAAGTAGACGGGGATGGTGGCGGCGGCGACGGCGTCAACGTGCGCGAACGCTTCCTTGCCAATGTAGTTGGCATTGAAGTGCTCCTCAGCAGCGATGAGTTTCTCGTCCGAGATGGAGGTACCGCATCCACTGTATAGACAAAAAACATGAGCACGTCGTTTGTATAGGTAAATTAACTCTATGACTTACCGGATGGTGACGTTGGATACCAGAGGTGAGCCAAGAACGCTGGAAACTCCGAGGAAGAGGGCGATGAAAGCTGAGCCGAACATTGTTGCGAAAAGGACTACTCAGACTGGGGATGAGACTTGACTTTGGCTTAACCTGGTTGCTTGGAACCATCTTTTATACCGTATAGTACTGAGCGTGTAAAGGAAGTCAGTGCTCCTGGTGCGTTATCTGGAGGACACGCATGCCCAACAACACCAACAGGCTTGGCGTAGTGAGATATACCATCTAGAAAACGTCCACGAGACCTTGAACGGTGTCAGTACAGGTGGACGAAGTCCGTAGCTGTCGAGAGATAGCAATACACAAGACAATGGAGAGAGCCCGGAACTTTCGAGAGCTCTCGAGAAGCCGGTTTGAGTGGGTCATTGCTGAACCCAAGTATCGAGCGCCTCGTGACGGTAACTCATAAGAACAGAGTCAACCGTATGGTTGTACAGTGCCAAGTCTCCTTAGAGTTGAGTAGAATCATGATGCGCGTAAGGTAGTAGCCATTCGCCGGAAGGCAATCTTATTTGCACCGTATGCGAATGGAGATCGGACGTCAGTAACGATGACCGTCACGGAAACTAGAATGAAGAGTCGCCAGTCATACCGACGAAGCTCCTGGTCGGAGTCCACACTGGCTGATTGTATGGTCGTCCAAGGTGCATCAGAGTCAAGTCTGTTGCCGACAGACCTATCGTCAGAGTGGACGAAGGCCGTCAATGCCGAACCTGCTGTTGATAGAGACCCGCGGTTGTACCGCACATCGACTCAGGTCGACGTCAAAGAATCAACACAATAATTCGCGCGAGAGTGCCAAGTTGAACAAACACCTACCGGATTATCAGCGAGGAGATGACGAGTTGCCTTCCAAGCTAAGAAGTCATGGGGTGCATCGTGATGATCTTCCAGATGACCATGTGGAAGAGCGTTCAGAATCAAGGTGATAGGTCAACGCCAAGGACTAGATATAATAGCTGCACGAACACTCTCTTCTGCACTGCAGGGGGGGACAGAGTCAATTGCCTGTCATGATTCATGAGGCGTGCGCGGTCTGGACCACACGAGCAACCTCCCCTGCAATGTAGGGGAGGCTATACTACTGCTATACGTGTACGGGCAGCGACCGAGCCAGGATCTGCTGTGACTCCCGTGAGACAGCGGCTTCCAGCACCGCTTGATTGCAGACAACTTCGAAAAGACAAAGTACGACGTATACGTAGATGCCCTGGTAGAAACGTCGGCGGCGGTTGACGTGACGGAGCTCTGTTGATTACTATGATGCCTACGAATGACTGCGACCGACAGACCTTCGAGCGCTGGACACATTGATGTGGGTGTTAGTACAGCACAAGCTTCAAGCTCAAGGTGATGTTATCGACTCTCGAGAATAGTAGTAGTACGGCAGAGGATTAGTCAAGGATTAGTCGTAGAGGACTCAGAGAACAAGAGGCATATCGGAAGATACCGATAGTCATCGATCGTATGCTCGGGTGCCAATATGGGAAATCAGCATTCCTCTGAAAGTCAACAGAGTCACTTGGGCGGCGAACCCTTGTCTGAAAAGGCTCGCAAAACGATGATAGCGACTTAGGTCCAACAGGGCAAAGAAAAGACATACTACAGACGCGACTCGGAATTGGTCGACACACTGCGGTAGAACGAAGCACCAGAGGGGAATAGCTAAAGTTTAGATACACTCAGAAGGCCTACGTTTCTCTTTCGGAACCAGGTGTGGTTATACAGTTACTAAGTGCGAAACAAGAGCTGGTACTTAGAGCGGAGGTCCAGTGAGGACTCGGTCTGTATCGTCGGGAGAGGAGGGCTTCCAAATATCGGCAGATGCCGCGGCGTATTGTGCGCGACCGCCGACCGTCTGTCATTGTCAACCTAGATGCCAACATCCTATCCTATACATATCTACTATTCGTGCACGTCCGAGTCCATGATCAAAACCCGGCTAGCAATGTCAGAAGATATTAATTCCGAGATATCGATAATCGTCATGCGGAACACTGAACAATATCATGGTTGAGGCATGGAGGCCAGAGGTGTCGAAGGAGGGGCGACTGCAATGTCTGCGAGGTTGTCACCGGTACGCCGTATCTTAACCTGGCAATTTAATACATGGACTAAACCCGTACTGAAGACAGAACACATTTCACCGCGCTGCTGTATATACAAACTTGCAAGATTCCTGTCTTACACGACATGGTGCCCCGTATCGTCTCTGTCTCGCGCATCACATTCCTCATGCTGCTGAAGACTATTTCGCATCTCTCTCAGCATCTGCATCCAACGATCCAAATCTAACTTTCTTGTAGAGTTCAGCACATTGGTTCATGCATCGGGTGGTTCGTGGCCCGCTGCAGAGGGCGAGGTCTTTGGTTCATTGCTATCCTCAGAGATTTGCGAAACCGTGACCCGGTGTTCCCAAGTTCGTGGAGGACAACGTCTTATTATTTGATTGACCGCCACGTAGCCCTTGTATGCGTTCAGAAGAGGTCACTCACATCATCTCCCGTTGTAGTGTTGGAAACTCTCCTGCTGAGCTCTCAGGTCAAGCATACCCGGAATTGACACGTTCATAGTGTGTACTTGAGCCATATGCATGTGGAGTCAAAATCGTACGTTGAAGTCCGCATCTGCTCACCGAAAGGAAACATCGTACAAGAAACAGAAACGCCAGCAAACGGTAAGTTTCATACACATTGATATATTCATTCGCACTGAATAATAGGGCCAGATACGTCTGACCCTGTATGCGTCTATGTGATTGAAGACATCCACTTATAGCCGTTCGCACATGTACCACCACGCTTCGAATAATACAGTGTCACCTTCAGAGCCGATGCGTCAAAATATCTGAGTTTGGGGCAGCAAATCTTCTGCATATTTTCAGCTTCCGACTCCCAAGGACAACATCTGACAACATGCATCCATTCATGTGGCGCGGCGTACGCGTATGTAAATATGTATCTCTTATTCAACAGCGTCTCGCATCGTTCTTTCTGATGGTCTACAGGGTGGATATAGATACCGATTACATACTACGGCATCAACTCGTACTATAAGTATAAAACTCCCAGCTCACGGTGAATGCTAATATGCATTCTTTGTCTTCTTTACTCTCATCGAGATGACACTGCTGCTTGTGCCGGGGCTCGTACTATTGCTATGGCTCGCAAGCCGTTTGCGGAAGATAGGCACAAGAGAAGTTGGTCTTCCTCCCGGTCCTCCCACGCGACCCCTACTCGGCAACTTGCTCGACTTCTCTGGAAAAGAAATATACATCCGGTGAGACAAGATTGCACATGATTTCTTTTAAAAGGTGCTAATAGAGTCCTACAGCATCACTGAATGGGCGCAGGCTTATGGTGAAATATATTCGGTGCGTAGCATTAGCTTTCATTTATAGTCTAGTTCTCAAACTATTCGCCTGCAGTTGAAAGTCGGGTTCAACACAGTCGTCGTGTTGTCCGGTCCCAAAGCGATCCACGAATTATTGGACAAACGCAGCGCCTCCACGGCCAACCGACCACCATTCTACTTCGCCGATATCGTTTTGGATGGGCTTGACATGGGTTTCCGGTCTTACGGTGCGACCGACTCGGAAGTTAACGCGCCTCATCGAGGATTGAAATATTGACGTCCGTGTTTAGACGCGACATACAAGATCATGANACGCTCGATTTCGACTTTGCTCAGTAAAGAAGCATGTTCTGGTCATCTTCAAGTGCAGCAGGCCGAGATCTCGCAGCTGATGTATGACATATTGAAGCGTCCCGAGGTGAGGTGTTTCATAATCACAGTGTTGTTTCGTACTCACACTCANTTCAGGCGTACTTTACACTTGCTGAACGGTTCTCCATCTCAGTCATCGTCGCTGTTGTCTTTGGTATACGATGTCCCCGTCATGAAAGCAGTCCTATCGCGGAGTTNTCTCGTCTTCAGGAAGAATGGGAGTACATGATTACTCCGGGACACCATCCTCCCCTCGACCTGCTCCCCATCCTGCGCTACGTACCTGAGCGTTGGGCAAAGTGGAAAGGCATTTCTCGCGACCTCAAACAAAGGCAAGACANGTTATACTATGGGCTTCTCGAATCCTGCGAGAAAAGAATTCAGAACAACACTCAGAATGGGTGCTTCATGGAACAACTTCTGCAGGAGAAAGAGAAATACGGATTGACGCGCGACATGNTTGCGTGAGTCGCATCATCAATTCATTCCGTTCTTGCCCCTACTGACTGTGAGACGGGCTCTTAGGCACGTTGGAACGAACTTGCTACAAGGAGGATCTATTACNACCACCTCGTTCTTGCGGACGCTCATTTGCTGTTTGGCCCTTCGTCCTGATATTCAGCGACGCGCGCATGAGGAGTTTGATCGGGTTGTGGGCGCTGCTAGAACGCCCGACCTCGAAGACCTTGAGCAACTGCCGTACATACGTGCCATCATCAAAGAAGTGAGCGACATTCCCTACAAATTGCGANAAGCATGCTCAACGGNTTATCGCAATGCAGGCTCACCGCTTTTGTCCTGCAGCTCCGTACGGTCTACCTCATTATTCCACCTCCGAAGAGACCGTCAGTATTTTGTAGTCTGCTTCTGATTCTATNTTTCTCATTCTGATTAACAGTACGGGGAATACGTGATCCCAAAGGATTCGCTCCTTGTAATGAATATATGTAAGTACTGCAGAGTTTATTCTCTNTGCAAACTTACGTCGTTGCCACAGACGGTCTCTACCACGACGAAAACGCGTACGCTCGTCCGACTGAATTCGACCCGGACCGATTCATGGACTCAGAGTTCGGTACAATACCTGGGACAGATGACTCTGATCGTCGTCATGATTTNCACTTCGGCGCAGGAAGGGTAAGCACGTAATTGATTTGCAAGAGTGGAGTTATGTTGACTGAGTTTTCTCGCGCAGCGAATTTGCCCTGGTATGTTCCTTGGAAACAACTCAACGGTAAGATTTCTTTTTGTGATGGTGTACGTTCCTCACTGAACGCTGGGTCCTTGTCGCGCAGATGATCGCCGCTTTGAATGTGATATGGGGCTTCGAGTTCAGAGNGGCCAAAGATCCGAAGACAGGTCAAGCATACCAAGTGGATCCAAATGTGTTCACAGAGGTGCTCACTTCGATACGAGTATGTCAATCAAGCTGACGAATAATCTGGTGTACTTGCATAGGGATTCGTTATCGGCTGTGTCGAGTTCCCTGCAGACATCCGTCCGCGCTCTGAAACACACAGTAGCTTGATCCGATCGCAGTACGCAGCAAACCGAGGCGTACTGCAGCAGTTCGAACATGAACTCTCGCAGGAGGATGTCGAGTTTGTTCGGTCGTGGTGATTCGTTGACACTCTACATAGTACATTCGTTGATACGTTGGTAGACCATAGATCCGAGTCGGATTTTCCTCGTTGATACTTTGGGGATATCCATTGAGCATTATTCAGACATGTACAAGTATTTTCCGAGCAAGTAAGGATAGGCTCGAGGGTGGAACGCAAGTTCTCGAGCGCTTGCGATATTATCGCGATGCAGGATCGGAGTTTGAAATGACGACTATGTCGATATTTGCGTGTCCGTGCATCGGCGGCCTCGCTGTTTTTGATTCGCTCGTTCATCTTGAACATGATCCATGAGATCTGCATGAGCTGAGGACAGCCGTTTACGTGATCCGTCCTAACGTGTCTCATTATTATCATCGCTCACTGGCAACCTGGTTCAACAGGAGGTCGGCGAATTCGACTTGGTCTCGCTGAGCTGAACGTTCGAGTTGTGAGCTCTTTAATCGTGTCTGTGCTGACTCAGGACTGACCCATCTATGTCAGCTCTGCAATGTACAACATCGGTCAACCAACTAAAAGAACCATGCATATGTTGCTAGACAAAACCTCGCACGGCGCCGCAGTTCAGTGCGCTCTCGCGCTTCCGCGCCCCTCGCTCACTGAACAACTGTGGTTAGCTCTTACAGATCTTCAATCTGCGCCCTGAGATGTGTGGGTCAAGAAGACTTGGTTGTGTTACTGGGGCGCTGCCGTTTCATACAGAGCCGTGAACCAGCTCATCTATTTTGTATTCCCAACCCGCGATAAGTACTCAGTGGCGAAGGCTGGGAGAGATGTCGATGGTATAGTCCATGCAATCGACGAGGGAACCGGGTGAGTCGTCGCTCAATAGAGCATATCTTATACGCTGGATTAAATGCAACATATAGTGCTACGAGCGCGATCTCCCATATTCTTGTGCCATTCCTCAAATTGCTTCCTGCCGCCGGTGGCGCCGCAAAGTACTTGAATCAGTTTACAGATGACATTACTATATCCCATCGTATCTTCGTAACCACCAGAAGTTCGGATCCCCAGCCAAAATTCAAGCGCTGATCGAGAAATCCTGGCTCCTCATTGGCTTAGAAGCCCATTTTACCAACTTGTGGTGGTTCCGAAGATACCGTGAGATATAGTACAAGAGAACGTATTAAGGCTGGTACTGTATCGAAGGATCTGTTCTGCTACCTTGTAAGTGCTGTACACGAGTCAAGAATCATCTGCTCAAGTCATCAAATATATCATTACGGAAGATGATTCTGTAGACGTTAGACCGTCCCAAGATCCAGCTGCGGCTGACGGTGCTCTCGCCGTCATTGCTGGCTCTGACACATCTGCAATAGCTCTTTCGCACGTGTTCTACTTTCTGCTACGCAATCCCTGGTGCATGGCACGTCTGGTGAAGGAGATAGACGGATTCCCCGACGGCGACGATATCGTGGGTTACTCAAAATAAGCAGAGATGTCCTATCTGAATGCATGCATGTAGGTTATTCGGTCTTGATGTGACTTCTAGGCTCTATATTGATCACGATGTTTATCCCAGGAACGAAGCTGTGCGTTCAAGTTTATACCCACCCGTTCAGGCAGGTGTGCCGGAGGGTTGAACGCGGGCCTAGAGGCAAGATGATCGCGTCGTAGTAAGGGTCGAACATTAGCAGTGTTTCACGACAGCTTGACTTCAGAGTCCAGACTGACACCATCTTCATGCAATTTCGTGCCTGAAGAGACTCAAGTATCGGTTCACATCCCGCTTCTCCAGCGAGATCCTCGCTACTTTCCAATTCTGAATCAGTTCTGGCCCGACCGTTTCCTCTCTCAAGGTACTTATACTCTCCCCTCGGGCGACACAATCTCTCATAACGAGATTGTTTTCGATCGAAGCCTGTTCCAACCCTTCTCTGCGGGCCCTCAGAACTGCGCTGGTCGAGTCATCGCACAGCAGGAAATGCGCGCGATCATTGTGCGGTCTTGTGCATCAGCAAAGCTGCGAGCATCTAATCGGTCCTAATGGACCCAGATTAGGACGAATAGGACGTTAGCGGTAGGACGACCGTTAGGAGTGTGCTCATAGTTTTCGTTAGGAACTGTTAGGAGTGGGCACCGGCTCTGGGTCCCAGTCATTGTCAAAGAAAAACATGATTGCATTGATTCTACTGACTACAGACATTCCGAATCTATAAGACAAACATGGAAAGATTGCGAGCGAATGAATATGGGCGTAAAATGACAATCGATTGTCGGAGAATACTACCCTCTAGCGGCACGTAATTACACATACAACCTGCGTGGTACGCGAGCGTACTGTACCACCAAGACGGTGAGGCGCACAATAGGCGGTGTCCTCTTGGCAGCGTCAATGCTGAATGGATGTTGACTCACCAGTAGCACCCTGCATCGCAAGAACTTCACCACTCGCCTTCTCCCTCACTTTATTCCCACTTCCTGTAGAGACCACAACACCCAGTCCACAAACACCGTTCTTCGAACTTGTTGCATTCTGTATCATGTTGAGGCTTGAAACCATTGCAGTCGGAATTCAGGAGGGCTGGATGTCGACAGGACCAAGATAGGACGATGGAGAAGATGTCCAAGTGAAAATCTTCTGGCCGCAAAAGCGCTGGCGGCATCGGCGGTATCTGAAACTTTCTGTATGCCGGCTCTGTACCGAGTGGTAGACGGCTTCGGTGCAGCTTTAATCTCCGACCTATTTTTTGGACTTTCGACTTTGTTGCCACCATTACCACCTTCACTTATGCTAACTCTTGCTAGGTCTCGCACTATCCTCAACAATCCGAACTTGCGAAACGGTCACATATAGACAGTACGACACACTCCTCATTCAAGATGGCG
>SGPM01000451.1:0-18008 GCA_004802725.1 Antrodiella citrinella
ATAGAGACCCGAGTGTGTAGTCTGACTCGTCTGTGTAGTGGGGTGTATGTTGATCTTCATGCTGGGAGAGACAGCAAAATATAGATTGGACTGAACCTGTGCACAAGAGTTCGGTGAAAGTAGAATCCGAGTACCTGCATTGGCAGATGCAGTACACTTCGGCATCTCCCGGGCCTCATCTCGTCGTCAAATTCTTCCGACAAACTCATGCTCTAGTCTCTCCACTCACGAAATGAAACTGGAATAAACAATGTCAATACTGAACGTTATGCCTACCTAGTCAATGAGGCAACTCGACAAACTTCACCCGTAACAGCATGAGAGAAGGAGAAGGGGCCGCTGTTGCTGTACCACATACGGCATCATTCCCGAGCCACTTTTCGTGTGGCAGTGGTAAGAGTTCTCTTTTCGAACGAGGAATACACTCTGAATTCTTAGGCAGATATCACGTTCACGGAAGCTTTCAATCTGGACGCGATCGGTGGCTGCCGTCGCGATGCAGCAGCGACCCCTGAGACATACACCTCTCACTTGTACCCATACGCCCACATACAGTCTATGTCTCATATCAACGCGCCCAAAAGATTTTGGAATACTGCTAATTCTTCAGATGAAGAGGGGTCACAAACCTCCGAGGATGGCCCATGGCCTGCTCCTGCAAAGGACATGGAAGCCGCGAGGACTTTTCTCAAAGAATGGTGAGTTCATCTGTTCTGAATACACACTAGGATTTTGCTCACCCTTTGAAGCGCATTGAAGCACGAACGCACCCTCATCCTTCCGGACAAAGATGCAGATGGTCTTTGTGCATCCCTAATCATATATCGCACGCTCGTGCTCCTTGGACTCCCACCCACTCTCTTTTTCATTCACTTCGTCGTCAAGGGATCCAATATCCACAATGAAGACGAGAGAGAACGGATGCAGGCGTACGGCGCCAAGTATGTGATCGCGGTCGACCAAGGAAGCAGAGGAGGTGCACCTCTGGTTGGCAAGCCGGGTGAGGTGAAGACACTCATAGTGGATCACCACTGGAGTGAAGAATTTCCTGATAGTTCTCTGGTGAGCACCTTCATGTGAGTATGGCGTTGAGATTACTCACTATCTTGTCGTGTGATCAGGTTCTGTCAGCCGCCTGTTGCGAGCCGGTTGCAACTTCAAGTGCTCTGGCATATGTACTGTGCAGACCTCTGCATCAGGATGTGCGCACGCAGACAGATTATCTGTGTGCAATCGGAACCATGGGTGATCTGGGCAGCAACATGAAGTGGGTCGAACCGTGGCCAGCTGAGGATATGAAGACTTGCGTCAAGACATACACCAAGCAGGTATTGTCAGATGTGGTGCGGCTGGTGAACGCTCGTACGTATATGGTGCGATCCCACTCTTTTCATATGCTAATCCACCATCCGCAGCTCGTCGGACTGCATCTTACGACGTGTCTGCAGCCTGGCAGGCTCTCCTGTATACCACCAATCCTCGAACGATTACGGCCGCTCTGACAAATTCGACACCTAGCTACATCCGCCGTCTGTACCATGCCCAAGGCGAAGTCAAGGCAGAAACTGACAGATGGACCCATTCTGCCCCAAAGTTTTCTGGAGACGGACGAATCGCATTGATCAGGATTTCGAGCAGCGCTCAAATCCACCCAGTAAGTCACATTTTCTGACAAAGGCTTAGCTCCAATGTCCTGATCATATGCCTTTTCCAGCTGATTGCAACTCGTTGGGCCAACACTCTCAAATCCTCCAAACTCGAGATCGTCATGTGCGCGAACGACACCTACCTTCCAGGCAGCATGACCAACTTCTCCTGCCGCGTTGCTCGCTGCGCCTCAGCACGGTCCGGCGGAAACGCGGTTGACATCATCGACACGCTCAAAGAGTATGCGTCTCGAGTTTCGGGGCTGCGCGAGGGCATGGGTGACAACTTTGCCCGAGGGCATAAGGAGGCGAGTGGTGGTATCGTTCGGACCGACGATTTTGAACGTTTGTGGGGTGTTATGTTGGAGTCGCAGCCTGCTCAGGGGCAAGGTGAGTTCTGTTGGTTCTGTTGGTTCTGATGTGAATTGTTTCAAAGCTGACGGGCTACTAGGAGAGTCTCCTAAGAGGAAGAAGAGAAAGTCAGACGCGCAACAACAGAGCAATACACTTGAGGGCTGGATCAAGAAGGGTGTGGAAACGTCCCCTCCTTGAACTTGGAGGTTGGAATACCTGGTCGAAAAGTCATTTATGTTTGTAACTCTTGGAACTATCACACGTATTGAAATGTCTGTAGAATAGCATGTAGCAAGTAGAAACGATGATCACGCAATGTAAGAACGCAATACACAGCTTTACACGTTGGGGGGAGATGTATTCCGCACGGCTGTGGCATGTTCCAGTTTGGTTGCTGCAAGACTTCGACATCCACCCGAAATGAAACCAATGGTTCTTCATTTTACATTATTCCAACGTCTCTGAGACCATTATTGATCGAGGCTAGTACGCGCCATGGTCTACAGCCAGCAGCTTCGGGTTCGCTCAACAGCCTATAAGTTATACCGCGACAGCCCGGACTGTCGGTCTTGCATAATACAAACAAGCTGACGGGTTCTCGGACGAGACGGTACAGCAGAGCGGACTTAGAGGCCTCAAGAGAAGTTTCGTCCTAGCGAAATCGAGGCAGCAGCACCGCAGTTGCTAGAGCTTGAATTGCATCGGCAACATACGAGCAGGAACGTCGGCCACGTTCCCCTACTCCACGACATGCTGGATCATCGCGGTCGTCTGAGAACTGGTTATAAGACCCGTACGAATTGGCCTGAAGCGCAATCCCATACTACACCACTTCACGCCCATCCATTTTGCTAGTTTATTTGTCGAACATGAGCGGTTCAAGTTCTCAGGATTCGAAAGATTCTCTTCTTATTGCGTAAGTCGCAGTATCCGATAGTTTGAGCTATCATGTGAACTCACGAGCATATGTTCCATTAGCGTTATGGGAGCGACGGGAGCTGGTAAATCAACAGTAAGTATTGTAGATCTCACTCGCACCAGGTCCTTGAACTCACTTTGACCAATCGTGTAGTTTATCAACCTCGTCAGTGGATCCAACTTGAACGTTGGCTATGGCCTGGAGTCATGTACTTCCAACGTCGAAACCTCTACCTCCCTCGTCTTGAACGGCCGACTCGTCACGTTGATCGACACACCGGGGTTCGATGATACCATCAAGGGCGAAGCTGAGATCTTGCGGCTCATTGCAGATTTCCTAGCGGCCACGTAAGTCATCGTACTTCCTGTAGAGCGGAGGATCAGGTATTGAACCAGTAAACCATAGATATGAAGGCGGTCGCAAGGTCGACGGCGTCATCTTCGTCCACCGCATCTCCGACTATCGCATGGGCGGTGTCGCGCGCAAGAACTTCCGCCTCTTCCGAAAGCTCTGCGGCGACGACGCACTGAAAAACGTCGTCATCGTCACCAACATGTGGGGCGACGTCTCTGAGGCCATCGGTGCTGCCCGCGAGAAGGAGCTTTCCGAGAGTGACCTCTTCTTCAAACCTGCGCTGGAGAAGGGTGCTAGGATGGCGCGCCACGATAACACGGTGGCATCTGCTAAGAGCATCATCCAGAGCTTCTTGGGGGCTGTACCGGAGGTGCTTGCTATTCAGCGCGAGGTCGTGGATGAGAAGAAGAGCGTGGTCGAGACGACTGCAGGACAGGACCTCCAGGCGGAGTTGGAGATGCAGTTGGCCAAGCACCGGAAGGAGATGGAAGGTATGCGGGAAGAGATGACGGATTTGTTGGCGCAGAAGGACAAGAGCCATCAGGACGAGATTCAGGAGCTCACCGACGCCTTGAACGACATGAAGGCTCAGCTGACGAAGCTCGAGCAAGAACAACACACGTTACATCATTCGCGTCAGGCGGATGTGGAGGCTGCGGAAGAGAAGGCAAGGCGGTTGGCGGAAGAGATGGAGCAGAGATCGTCGCTGCTGCGGGAGCAGGAGGCTAGAATCGGTGGGTTGTACGATGCTCTCGAGCAAACGGCGCGCGAGCAGGAACAGCAGAAGCAGGCAGCGCTCTTGGCGCAGGAGGAGTCGCATAGAGCTGAGCTCCACAGGGTGCGCAGGGAGTACGAGGAGAAGTTGGCGGAGACAGCGAGGCGGAATGAGAGGAAGGCTGAAGCGGTGCCACCGCCGCCCCCAGTGGCTAAAGCGCCCTGGGACTACATACGTGACTTGGCGGTTGGCTCCCAGCCACTGCCTCGTCGCGGTGGGTTTTTCAGAGACGTCGCTTTCATTGTTGACCAGCTGTTTTCGAAGCCAGTCCGATCATAAACTATGCCCTTCACTGGTGTCCGACGTCCACGGTGCAGGTACATCGTGTATTAGGGCCACCTGCAGGTGTTCCGTTTTCCGTAGTAGTCAGTAATTATGGTATTATTTACAAGCAATTGAGGAACATACCAAGTTCGCCAGGATGTCACTGCCGGTGCCAACGGAGTGACGGTGAATTGAGAGGGTCCAGGGAGAGACACGCGGAACTGCTCAGTCCAAGGAAATGACAGTGTCAGAGGTGAGAAGTCGCTCAAACGGGTGAATACCCAGATCCCGATAGACAGCCTACTTCGTGTCACAAGGAAGGAATGCAACAGCTGTGATACAATCGTTCAAGAAGTTCGAAGCTGCAGGCAGGTTGAGGAGTGACTTCACGTCTTGCGTGAGCATAGCGAAGCACAGAGGGTAGGCACACTGTGGACTACGCAGCCTCGTGCTAAACTTCAAGGAAAGTATAAGACAGATGAATTTGCGCCTACAAGAAGTATAACCCACTGTTGAACCACGAACATCGATTCAAATTGCATTGATCGCGTAAACAAACATTATGGATTCGTCTCCTTTACTGGTCGCGTGAGTAATGAAACGCAACTTTCACGAATTGAGGGGTATTGAAGCGATCGACGATTCAGTGTCATGGGAGCCACCGGAGCTGGAAAATCCTCAGTAAGTCTCATTATTCGATGAAAGGCACACATAACTCACCACTCCTTTAGTTCATCAACGCCGCCAGCGATTCTCATCTACGAGTAGGATATGGCCTCGAGTCTTGTACTTCAGACGTCGAAGTGTCGACGTCCCTCGTGCTAAACGGTCGACCGGTCACATTGATCGACACTCCCGGCTTTGACGACACAACGAAGAATGAAGCGGAGATCTTGAGACTCATAGCAGAGTTCCTGGCAACTACGTGAGTTTCCCTCATCAGTGGACGCAAATAACAATACTAACCCCAAAGGATCCTACAGCTATAAGAAGGGGCAGAAGGCCAACGGTATCATTTTCATCCACCGCATTTCTGACTACCGCATGGGAGGCGTCGCGCGCAAGAACTTCCGTCTATTCAAGAAAATTTGCGGAGACGAAGCTATGAAGAACGTCATCATTGTCACAAATATGTGGGGAGATGTCACGGAGGAAGTCGGAGCCGCTCGCGAGAACGAGCTGGCAGAGAACGAGCTGTTCTTCAAATCCGCGATAGAGAAGGGTGCCAGGATGATGCGCCACGACAACACGGCAGCTTCTGCTAAACACGTCATCCAGAGCTTCCTGGGGACTGTACCTGAGGTGCTCTCTATCCAGCGGGAGGTTGTGGATGAGAAGAAGAGCGTAGCAGACACGGGTGCTGGGCAGGACCTCCAGGCGGAGTTGCAGAGACAAATGGCCAAGTATAGTCAGGAGCTTCAAAATCTCAAAGAGGAGATGGAAGCCGCCCTCCAAGCGAAAGACGAGGCGCACCAGGACGAGATCCAGGAGCTCAACGATAACATCAGCGACGTCCAGGGGCAGTTGGCGAGAATGGAAGAAGCCTACAACACCTTACGTCGAGAGCGACAGATGGATAAGAGGGACGCCGAGAGTAAGGCAGAGGAGATGGCGAGAGAGATGGCGAGAGAGATGGCAGAGAAGGAGGAGAGCTTCAGGCTCTTGAGCGAGCAGACGAGATTACAGGAGACGAAGATACACGGGATGCATGGGTCCATCATCGTGGTGGAGGAGAAGGTCCAAGACGTAGAAACGAAGACTCGCGAAGAAAACCTTCAACATAGGCAGGTCGTGGAGGAGCGTCTTAAGGACCAGGCGCAGGCGCACCGGGCAGGTTTGGACAAGGTTCGCCAAGAGGTAGACAAGAGGCTGGCCCCAACAACCACGGCGGCACAGCAGCGCACAAAGACGGCCGCGAGTACGTCCGGGCAGGCGAATGTTGTTGCTAACGAATCACGACCGGAGAAAACCAACCTGCCACGAATACGGCCACAACTGTCAGCCCCTCCCAAGCTCGAGCCCAAGCCGGTGCCCAAACCAGAGCCCGCTTGCAGCCCTGATTCCAAGAAGTCGTCGTGGGGCTGCATAATCTGTTGAAGCTTCGTATGCAGGGTCTGCTAGATACGTCTATCAAATATTGTATGGCTCAGCATAAGATTCGGTATCCCAGCTATGTCCGCGACAGTGAGGTGGTTTTGGACAAGTACATTGAGACATAATACCTAAGATTTTGTGTAGAAAATCAGAGATCAATATTCAGCAGTAGCAATTGTAATGGCTTGGGGCGGAAAATCCGTTCGTTGTCTGTGTGGACACAGGCGGGCCAAGATGAGAGTGTCTAGTGAAGAGACGTCAGTGAATCGTGTTGCTAATAACATTGGAAAACATGCCAAATGTTATTATCGCTCCTCATGTCCCTTGTGCTTCGCCCTTCAAGAACCCCAGCCTGTTGAGTCGTTGAGCACACGGTCGTCTGGTCCTACAATTGCGCCTCTCCTTCTGGTCATCTCTGAGACGTGCGTGGACACGAAGGTACTGGAAAGGCCATGAGCGTAGGGAGTTGAGGGCGGGAGAGGGTGCCTCCATGTCCGAGTCGCCGTCTGTTGTCGTCGTCGTCGTAGTCGTCGTCGAGGAAGAGAGCCGTCGGGTATTGCCGTTGCAGCATGTCTAAGTCTTACCATGTACGTCTCTTAGTTGTTTGCTCATCCACGTCCACCTTCCTCATCCATTCTGTAGTTTGTACCGGGATTTTTTGTCCAAGACGACCCCGCTGTTGTCCCCTCCGTCGTCGGCGCCGTACGTACACCATCTGGCCCTCTTGAATGTAGTTAAAGGTTGATCTGCGCTAGCTTCCCGCGCGATTGGGTCTCATAGACGATAGTCAAGACAGATGGAAGATATTCAAGCAGAAATTACATGACTTGAATGCAGCGGCGGAGCAGGGCGTGTGTTACAAGCTCGTGTTTCTTGGGAGGCATGGTCAAGGTTACCGTACGTCTCCGCTGTCTCATCTCTTTCAGATCTTTGACATTGAACCAAATTCGTAGATAACGTCGCCGAGGCAAAGTATGGCACTGAGGTGAGTAGCTTTTTCGCGTCGCAAGTCCCGGAGTCACTGACATTGATACTCGGTCCATCAGGCTTGGGACGCGTATGTATTTCATTTACTCAAGACTGAATCGCACTCGTATCTCTCGCAGACACTGGTCTACTCTGAACGGGGATGAAGAACTCACCTGGGGCCCCGACCCTCTCCTCACACCTCTCGGACAAAGTCAAGCCCTCGAAGCTCGAGACGCGTGGCTCGCTGAACTATCCTGCGACATCCCTCTCCCGGAGACATTCTATTCCAGTCCGTTGAAGAGGGCGTTGGACACTTGGTCGCTCACGTTTGCTGGATTCGGGAATGACGAGGTGCTACCAAAGGAGCAGAGGAAGGTGACGGTCCTAGAGGTGAGTCCCCCCTTATCCGATCACATGCGGCCCTCAAACTCATGGCGTTTTTCAAGGATTGTCGTGAAGAGTATGGTATACATACATGCGATCTCCGCTCATCCCTATCTGCGTTGCGTACTCTGTACACTTCACCCATGTTCACGTTCGAACTCGGATTCGCTGAAGAGGATCCCTTATGGCGCAAAGATGAGCGCGAGTCCAAAATCCATGTAGTGGAGCGAGCGAAGGCTGTTCTGGACGTCATTTTTGGGGAACCCGATACTACTGGTACGGGTTTCTGTGGTATTGGCATCCAAAGGCTTGAGGCTAACTGGTGGTCGCTTTTCAGTCGTGTCAATCACCGCGCATGGAGGTTTTATCAACGGGTTCTTAGCGGTAGTTGGACGAAGAGCATATTCATTGCCTACAGGAGGTGAGTATACGCGTGTTGCTCGTTGATGTGGCATTGACTGATCCCGTTCAACAGGAATCTTGCCCACCGTTGTCAAATACACTCCGGAAAGCGGAACACGACAACGCGGATAGGTGTGGCGCATTGTTTTCCGGTAGCATTTGTTATATAATTTGCTTCCGCGACACCTCAATTAGGTTTGCCCCGGTGGTCCGACAATTCACCCCATTACTGTCTGCTTTGCCAGTCGCTTGGTTTCTACCTTTCACACCTCCGGGTTTACTTTGTACTGTACCTTTGGCGGTAATGTGCACGGTCACCTTGTCATCACACAATACTGAGCCCCTAGCAGATCTTTGAACATGTCTTCGAGGTTGGTTGCAGATGCACGAGCACTGAATGATGCGATGACGTTCTTCTACACCGAGTATCCCCAGCTACAAGTCCATATCAACGCTCTCAACCCAGCTTCACGCGCTCCTCCGGAGATCCTTGCTAGTATCTACGATTTCTATCTCGAGGACCTGTTTTCTCAAGTGCCGAGTCAAGACACGTCTCTTTCTCGATATCTACCGAACTTTTACCAGAACTTTGTGGCAGTCGTCATGCGTGTTTGCCGCCACTGGCGTAGCGTTGCGATGAACACCCCCACTCCGCAGGTCTAAAGTGCGTCTGTAATGTGTTCGCGCTCTTCTCTCGCTCTCTCGTTCGTCTCCACTCCGTATTCACGCGCAGCAGGAAGATTAGGAAAACATGGACGCCCTTCGACTAGTCACACCACACTTCCACCGAGCACGGACGCTACACCTCGAGATCACCGCAAAGACATACGAGGCACTCTCAGATTTTTTTTTCCGACGAACGCATCGGATCTGGTGAATCTGACACTTCAAGCCACGTCATTTCGTACCTTGGGGACAGCAAGCCCAACAAGAGTTCCCAGACTTCTTCTCCCGTTGCGAAACCCCGTCTCTGAAGAAACTACGGCTAGCGTCGTATCAGGCCCCGACCGCTGAAGACGCGCTTCCTAAATCCTTGACGCACCTCGTTGTTATGTCGGCCGACAGCGCTCTGAACCTTGAGGACCTCGTTTAAGGTATCATGGGGCTGCCTGCAAATGCTTCGAGTTGGACTACACGTATGACCAATACATGGCTGTGGATCCGCTTTCGTTCTCACAGGCCCCTGAACACAAAACATGGCTTCCGTTGAAGCATCTCAGTCTTCGTGTGCAAGAAGACGCAACCTTGCTCATGGTAGCTCATTTTCTCAACCGGATCTGTCTCCCAGTATCCATCACCGGCGGCAAATCCCAGGAGTCTCGTGACGGTGAGATGTTGGATGCTTTTCTCCAAGCGATAATCGATACGCCAGAACTGATCGAGAAGATGACCATCGGTCCGCGTATGTTCGGCTTCAGCAATCGCGGCAAGAGCCACGATGACCTCTTCACATAGCCGGGTCCACTGGCACCTCGACTTGAGTCTTGAGGTTCTTTTCAACGACAGCCAGACTACATCCATCAGGCGTTGGGCTGGCTGCAGTCCCATCTTATGGGAACCTCTCATCCTCGAGAGCAGCCATCCCGAACGTCACTGGCTAAGTGAGCGGACGCCTACCGACGTCCACTTTGACATCGTGACTCATACGTACCTCATTGATTTATTTAAATCGCAACAAAGCGAGAGCAGTGTTTATACAATAGCAACGGGTATTAATGCGAAATGCTGGCTGTAGGGTATACTCAAGAAAATGGATATGTACCAACCAAAGTAACTTCTCCCTCATTTTGTTACTCGATACGTCCTCTCAACCAATTCAATAGCCCTTTCGTGCCTTCTCTCTCCCATACCCTCCGAGGAGGCATGCGGAAGCTGTATGAAATACGAGAATCAGCAATGGTCTATGAATATGCAAAGATTAAGATTGCACGTACACATTCCCGTCGACAAGCAACACATCCAACGGCAGCAACCCAAGCTCGGGTGACAGCTTCGCGATCTCGTTGTCCCGCAGGTCCAGTTCTTCGAGCTTGAACGTCTCCACGTCCTTCTTCTCTTTGTACCCCTTAAAAAGCTTAGCGACCGATTGGAAGCTATCAACCTCGGTGATCCTGTTCCCGCGCAGGATGAGCTGTCGCAGACCAGCGCGCCGTGGGGAGGAACCGTCGTCGGCATCGGAGGCAAGGATAATATTGGCCAGGACGTCCTCTCCGAACGCAGCAGAGGTAAGGTTGTTGTACGACAGGTCTAGGATCTTTACGCTCGGAAACAGCCGAGCGAGGGTAGGGAGGAGAGGCTCATTTGTGCGTGCTGAGGTGCCGTCTTTGCATATGGGTACCGTGTCGTTGAGGCTGCAATTGTCCAGCCGTAGTTCCCCCAAATGCGGTAGGAAAGGTCCCTGTGAAGTGGGTAAGTTGAACGAGGTATCCATGCGTCTTTGACTTAGAATGAGCGTAGACAATGAATCTGAGAATGACGAGGACACGATGGTGGTCAACGGCAGAGTGGGTGTGGGTATAGCCAGTGAGAAATCTGACATGCTGCCCGAGGGAGGTATCTTCGGTGCCAACGAGAACGACCTGAAGTGTGCGGCTCGTGAGGGAAGAGAGGATGGCGGAAGGGTGAGCGACTTTGCGGTCGAGTTGTAATACTGAGGGCTGCTGAGAGCGTCGGTGGCAGAAACATGTGAGGAAGTTGTCGGTGAAGCCGTAGGTGACGGCTCTGTGGAGGTAGGATCCTCAGCTGCAGCCACTGCTGCGAGAGCGCGCGCGCGCCGTCGCCCGCCAGCTGTGGACAGACCTTGCTCCGCCTCGATCTCCCATGCTTCCTTCACTGGCTGTACCGTCTTTGCGGTCGATGACGTGGCTGAAGGTGGCAGCGACAAATCGGCAGCAGCCTGCGCAGCAGCAGCAGCTCTCTGCCGTCTCTTTCCACCCTCAGTCAACAGCCCTTGCTCGGCATCAATCTCCCAGGACTCTTTTCCGCCCCCCTTCGGCGTGGCCGCCCGAGTGCCATTGCTAACAGTGGTGCCGCTTGACTGCACGCTGTCGGTTCGTGTGTGACGGGCATTCCGCAGACGCGTTCGTCGTTCGATCTCGAGCTCCCAAGCCTCCTTGATCACCTTCTTTCCTACGACGATCTGTAGTACGCCCTCCTGGGGTGGCTCGTTCGTGAGGTCGTACTCGAGCTTCTGC
The DNA here is from genome assembly GCA_004802725.1 of Antrodiella citrinella. Lineage (NCBI taxonomy): Eukaryota > Fungi > Basidiomycota > Agaricomycetes > Polyporales > Steccherinaceae > Antrodiella > Antrodiella citrinella. Next base: position 11,356 of record SGPM01000451.1, read on the forward strand.
TTGATCAAAGCAGGACGGAAGGCAGCTTCGATCACGGGTAGAGTGACTTGTGTATGACCGACATCAAGGAGCCGAAGACGGGGGAACGGTTGCATGGCCGAGGCGCCTGTGACGAGCATGTCTACCTGGAAGGAGTCGTCAGCGATGTTGGCAAGCTCAGCGCGGAGTTCCTGCAGGTTCACGAGTTTTGCCAAGGCTTGTAAGAGTATGGTAGAGTTTCCGAGAGGGTTGAAGGAGATATCTAACTTCGTAAGACTAGCGGGAAGATGGCCGTGATCAAAACCGGAAGCGGTCAATTCGTTGTGCGAGACGTTGAGAGAGGTCAGCTTGGGTAGAGGAGTGCTTGCGCGGGTGATCGCTTCCTCATACCAATCTCCTCGAGAATCGACCGTTCTGGACTGGGGATTTGAGCTTGGCGTCAGGGGAGCAGAGAAAGGAAGCGTGGCGAAGAGGTTGTATGAGAGATTCAACATCGTGAGACTTGGCATGACCCATAGGTTGGAAGGCAGCGACGTAAATTCATTGTGTGACAGGTCAAGATGCGCGAGCGACATCAAGTCTGCAAACGCGTCCGGTAGAGCTGCAAGTTTGTTGTTATGAAGCTATAAGTTGAATGAGCATCTCGAACTTTGATTCAATTGCACGAAGACCACGCACGTCTATCGTCTTCAGAGACCCAAACATGGAAATTTCAGGCTGAATCTCAATGATCTCATTTGACCACGCCTTCAAAATTTCCAGATCCTTCCCTTCGAACCACGAAGGTCCATTGACGTTTCCGAGTTTGCGACGAGAAGAAGAGGCAATGGGATCGTCCGAAGTGGCAGTTGTAATTGGCGGCTCTTCGGGGACAGACTTAAGAGGTTCAGGTGTGACACCCAGATGGATCTCAAATAGAGCCGAAGGAAGACAAAGCAAGTCGCGAGACGCAAGATTTACAGCACCTAAAAGGTCCGAGTCAGTACATTCGATGGTGATATACATCCACGGCCGGTGGCATGCCAAAAAGAAAGCGTAGTCTAGCATCCGTTATGGAAAGAAAGGACACACCCAGCGACCAACCCACATCACATCTACGGAGAAACCTGAACCACACAAATCGCGTTTACAGGCCAATCTTGCACAGAGTGGTGGTAGGGTTGGACGCTGCCAGCCTTGACAGGACGCGACTCAAATCGCGTGCTAGCAATGCATGAACGAGACAGTGATACTCACCAGTATTCCGACCCTGTTCAATTGTCTCCCTCACGGACCATCTCCCCAAGTCAATGATATCCTCCTTGTCCTTCGTGGGTGAGGCATCTTCCAAACCCTGGAAGTCATCGCCAGCAGCATCTCCACCAGCACCAGCTTTCTCCTTCAACGCCTTCTGCACCTCCGCACGCTTCAGCGCGATCTGTTCCCGGACGCTCAGTGTCGGGAGCTTGGGTACGGGAGGTTCATCCTTAATGACAGGCGCTTGCGTTTTTCTCCCGACTGTGGCAGCTCGAGGTTTCCCAGTGATCTTGGTGGGCGTTGTCGATCGCAGGTTCTTCGCGCTCGCCTGCGGCCGCAGCGATGGTGTGCCTCTTGTAGGTGTAGGCGTGGGTCCTCTCGAAGGAGTCGTCGGCGTAGGTCCTCTCGTGGACCCGGGCGTCGGACTCGGCGGCGGTCTCACTCGCAGCGTCGGCGTGCCAGGAACTGTCGGTCTTGAAGTCGATGACTTCTTCGGAGACGATGGTGTCGACGGTGTGGACCGTGACGCGGAATATTGTGGGATACGAGACATGTGTGATTGCTGGCGAGACAAGACGAAAGCTTTAAGCTGGAGAGAGCTGAGAGAGCGGCTCCGCGCTCAGGCGCCTGTACGCGACGCGCCGGGGCCACGTGCTTTTCATGTTGGCGTCAACGGTACTGCCAACAGAACTTGGACCTAAACATGACTATGGCACTGCTCAATCACCTCCAGGCAGTACATAACTGCATATTGGAATTCGCTACAAACATGCCTCCTGCTGTTGTTTCATTCTTAATCGAGCATTGCTTTTGTACGATAAAGACGGTCAATTGGGCATGATGTCTCCCTTCAACAGGCCTGAGTCAGCTAGAAGATCGCAGCATACTAGTCAGTGACTGTCCTCGTATTCAGTCTGGGGCTGATCATTTGTGTCTTCATTTATCTACTAATCTAGTGCGCGGCGTGCACTGCTCGGTCCGTACTCCTTGCGTTGTACCCGGTCAACATTCACAGGGTATATAAAAGGACATCTGTTCATGAACGCCCCTCCACTGTCCGCTTGATCAGTTGCTTCTCATTCCGAGTCCGAGTCGATGTGGCCCCGCAGAGATAATGTCCGAGACACGACCTGGAGGTCATACCTCAGACCCGATTGGGTATCGGAATATGACATTCATATCAACCGGAACACCGTATACCTTCTTCTGGTATGTATCACTCGTGTTCAGCTAGTCATACCTATGCTCATTCCGCACACAGATTTGGCTTGCGATCAACGCCGGAGACGCAGTCTGGATTTACTTCTGTGGGCTCCATGACTATACGTATGTCGTTCATATAAGCTGACTCTGACTACAGATGGACTGGCGAGTATACAGCCCAACCCTCCTACGATCGTCAATAGAAATCATCGAGGGTTCCAAGCGTACCGAGCGTTGATGTTCCTCTTCGGTGCCTTCTGGGCCTTTGTCAACGTGCTACTTGCCTATGAATACTTTTCGTGGACCTTTCGCTGGGGTCGTAAACGGCACAGACCCTCTCCACCACGGAGTGTGCGCCGGCGCATGTTCAAGTGGTCATTTAACTTGTTCATTGCCGTGCCCTTTGCTGCGTTGTTCATCTTGATGCCCACTTTTGGTGGTTTGGTTGTTGGGTTATTGGCTCAGGTGGTACGCGATCAAATGACGTCATCTGGTTTAAATCGCATGCTGACTTTTGTCATTATTTCATAGCAAGCATGGAATCACGGCTGTGACAGCTATCCAATGTTTGCCATTCTTGCTGGCCGAGGGCCTAGAGATTCCGTCGACGCCCCCAATGTGATTCACTTCTACTCTGGTAGCAGCAGCCATTCCAACACCCTCTTCACCTACGATGTCGAGAACAATACCGACACTAACGTCTGGACGTTCCAGTTGCGTCAATTCGACGATACTCAGGACCTTATCCCCATCGACGAATACCCCACTCTGCAGCATTTGCAGTACGATCTTAATGATAACACACTCACAGGCAATTGCACTACATCCTCCACCATTGGTAATGGTACGTCATGCTTGACCGGGACGTTCAATCTGAACCAATGGCTCTCGTTCAACCTCACATCTGCTATCCCTCTCAACGACACTACGTCCCCAGTTCAGCCGACTACGTCCCTCCTCCAAGTGGAGAACGCGCAGTGGTTCTTCCCACACGACGCGCCATCGCTAGTACTACGACTCGTAGATTCGCTCACGAACAAATTGGGACGTGAGATCCTTCACACTGCAACCGCGAAGGTCAGCGATTGCAGGCAGCTGAAAGTGTGCTTAGCAGGTAGTGGTTCGCCGGGTGGATTGGTAGGAGCAGAGGTTCTGGCGTCTTTGGGTCTCATCATGACGCAGGAGGTGGTTTATGCAAGGAATTGTAGTAGTCGTAACCCGAACCAATCGCCAGCCATAGATTCATGATGTTCACAGAGTAACTGCAACGCCTTTACAACGATTTTTGAGTTCGCGATATTTCTAGCGAGCGTACATTATGTCCATATTTCTCCAGGAGAGTAGATATTGGTGAACGTGAACTTCAATCGTTCAAATCGGAGAACGTCACGGTTGAGGTTCGATGGTCGGGCCTTCTGTGCGTCACTGTCACAGTGTTACCCCGTCGTCTGCGTTACACAAGCGGCGTGACACGTCACCGATAGGGGCGCTGATGTGCGCAGGCAAGCGAATCCGCCACTGGAGACATCGAGTACACCGTCGTCCCGCTCACGCTCGAATTCAAGACTCATTCGCAGCTCCTCTCCTCCCCGACACGCTACGTGAGTCCTTTTGTTCGCCTGTCCGATTGTGTTGGGAGGATTCAAGGGTGCTTGGGTGGATGGATGGACGGCGGGGAGGATGGATGACGATCGGGGTTTCGGATGTTAGGCGTATAGACGGGATGCTGACTGCGTTGCTTGTTTCCCTTGTAGCCGGACAAAGTGCGAGATAGTTCTCTGCAGTGAGTACATACATTGCACGAATGGTCGTTATCCTGTTATTCTGACTTTTGTATGTTCAGCTTTCCGACAATCAAATCTACCTAGTCCAACATGATCATCTCCAAGCAAAACAGGCGCATCATCTACGAGAACCTCTTCAAGGGTGCGTCCCCCTCCCGCTCTCATCCATTTCTCAACATTGACTGGAGGTATCTGCGTTTTCAGAGGGTGTCTTGGTAGCAAAGAAGGACTACAATGCGCCCAAGCACGAGGAGCTCGACATCCCCAACCTGGAGGTTATCAAGGCTATGCAAAGCCTCACCTCCAAGGGCCTCGTCAAGACCCAGTTCTCTTGGCAATGGTACTACTACATCTTGACACCCGAGGGTGTTGAATTCCTCCGTGAATGGTACGTCCCATCCCCAGCAGATCTTCCTTTTCTGTCTTTCTCAGCAGGACGTTTTTTTCGCCACGGTTGTGTAGGCTCCACCTCCCAACGGAGATTGTCCCTGCGACACACAAGCGCGCCGTACGTCCTCCCCGCCCCGCGGGTGTGCGTACTGGCGGTGGTGACGGCGCGTACCGCGCGCCCCGTGGCGACCGTGACGAGTACAGGAAGAAGGAGGGTGCGCCCAGCGGTGAGTTCAGGCCACAGTTCGCCGGTGTCGGACGGGGACAGCCCAGAGAGTAAACGCACCCCCGTTCTCTCGATTGCTGCTTGTGGACCGGTGTGGGAGTCCTTGAGGGAGGCTTTCGTGTTGGAGCACTCCGTTTTTTTTGTATGCCGGTATGACGTTTGTTGTTGTTGACCACCCCCATCCTCCCTCTGTGACATCCGAAATGTCATTTGCAAAATTGTAGTATGAGCATGCCACTCTCGTCTTTATCATCCATTCTATATGCTATGCCGCACACTCGTCCATTCGGTTTAGAAGTCCATGTTTTGATGCTACAAGAGAAAGTCGTGTACAGAAGTGTGATTTTTATTGTCCAAGCAGTCCCAGTCATCCCCCAGTTATCCGAATACCTCAACGACGTTCCTTTGGGTGCTACCTTTCGCGTTCGCTCTGTAGTCCGTGATCTGTCTCGTGAAAGTGCTGCGCGTAATAGATGTTCGTCAGTACGCGCATACCCCCGCCGTAGAGAAATCGCACATACCTGACCCTCCCACACCGTTTCGCCCCGCTAACGAATACCGCCGCCCTCATCGCCGCAATCTTATCCAGAATACCCAACACACCCGGATCCTCAAGCAACACGTCCTGCTCGTCGTCGTCCTCCAACATCGACCCTCCACCTCCACCACTTTCACTCTCCTTGCGCACGCGATYCAGTTCTTCGGACACACCAGTGAGAGTGAGACCATGCAACGCTCCGCCAGGACGGAACGCGCCCTTGACGACCTCGATCGCGCGGATATGGTCCGGCGAGACGGCGCGGAAGGTGTTCGAGCGGCGTGCGGAGACGTCGATCTGCATCAGTGGGTTCTGCTCGGTCGAGTCGTCCTGGAACACGTCTTGCTGTGGGTCGTTCAACCGCATACTCTCGTCTAGCGTAATTGAAGATGAGGAGGAGATAGGCCAGGGGAAGTCGCTTGCTAGCCAGACGGTCTTGATGTCTTGTCCGAGGATGGGGTCCGCTAGGAGGGTGTTGAGCGTATCCACGAGTGCTTCGGCGCAGTCGGGGAGCATAGCGGGCGGGACAGTCTCCATGCGCCAATGTACGGCTAGGTAGGACTGGTAAGGATCTACCAGCCGTTTGCTCAGAGCGTGTATCTTCTCGGAATAGTCTAATCCCGTGTTCACTTGTCCGACAGTGACGGCTTCGAGGGTGCCGGGACCGAAGGGGAAGTGGCGGATGTCCCAGGAGAGGACGAGGACGTCCGGGTCGGTGAAGAGGGTGTTCTTGAGGAGGGATTTTTCCAGGACTTCGGGGTTCATGAGGGAGTTGATAAAGAGTTCGCCGTCCGGGAGGGGCTTTTGGTGTTCCGGGAATGGGATGTGTACCGTGACTGCTGCATGGTGGTCCTGCTTGAGTTTACTGAACTTTGAGGCGAGACATCGGGTCTTCCTGAGTCTTTGGTCGTCTAAGTCTAACGCGTCCCGATCGACCTGTACGTCCAAGAGCCCATTCCCCGATATCAAAGTCTTGTCCTCCTCGGTATCCCAAGAGTCCTCGCGCGTCGCCTCGTCTACAAAGACCACCTGCGCCGTCGGTCCTACCGGACGCAACTCCAACCACGTCCTAAAATCATCCATCAGCATCACCTTCCTCACCTTCCTCCTCTCTTCCTCCTCCGTCTCCACGCCCCCACTCCCGCCACTCACAAACGTCCCCACGTCATAATACACATCAAACTCCCACCGTCCACACGCCCCGATGCGGCTCTTGCCCACATTCGGCAGGACGAGGGTGCGGTTCAGCGCGCGCGCGAGGTGCAGGACCTGGCTCAGGTGCATGCGTCCGCGGGAC
>SGPM01000453.1:0-17813 GCA_004802725.1 Antrodiella citrinella
TCGTCATGGCCCCAGAATTCACCGACAGTGGGAACATAAGACGGGTCGGATTCCAGACGTTGCTGATAGGCCTGACGTGGAGTAGGACCTTTGGAATGAGAAGACGGGCGACGCTCCCTGGACGAAGGCCGGGAGGAAGAAGCGACTGGCTCCGCGGGAGACTCGTGCTGTTCTTCGTCGTCAACGCGAGCGACAGCGGCGGCAGCCTTCCCCGCAGCTTTCTTGGCTTGTTTCTTCTGCTTGTGACTCCGAGGCGCGGGAACAGATTGAGTAATGGAGTGTCCGTTAAGGTCTGAAAAATCGATCACAGGAAGGTCTCCAGCTCCAGTGGCATTCTCATCAGCTACCATCTGCGCCCAGTCAGTCGCACCGACGAAGGGACCGGAAGTTCCATTCAATAGGGGCGCTTTTATGGTGATAATGTCGCTTGAACCTGCTGCATCTTTGACATGGAGAGGGGGAGGGCTTTGTGTCGTGCTAGGGGTCACAACTTCAAAGTTGTTGGCAGGATGATCATCGTCATCTGAAGCAGAGTCTGAATCTGAGTCTGAGAGGAGAGATGAGTTGTTGTCGGTTTCAGAGTCGGTCCTGGCCTCTCGCTGAATCTCATCATCGTCACTCTCAAAGCCCTTCTTCGCTCTACCCCGACGTCGGACAGTACGGTTCTTCTTGGAAATAGATGGTGCATTAGGCTTGTCACCAGATCTAGCGGTCTTTCTGGCGTTCGTATTCGTGATTGCAGCCGGCATGATAGGAAAACTGGAAGTAAGGTGTAAGAACAAAGGGCGATGCGAGTGAGTACGGGAGATGACACACACCTTGACAACGATGTATTAATGAAGACTATGTTGCGAAAAGGATCAGACGAGCGTGAGGGGTCAAGTGGAATGTGGTGGAATAAGCAGCGAGTGTCGTGGGACGGAGCGGCGGGGACGATGTGAGTGGCGAGGAGGAGGTCGACGATGAGCAAGGGAAAGAAAACGCTGCCTTGCTTTCGTAAGCAAGACACGTTTCCGGCAGTGGCGGAGTCACACACAAAATAGGCACCTCCTTCCCTTTCAGGACTGCCGCCATTTCATCGTCGACGGTCAACTCGCATTCGGAGAGTATCAAGGTCTGCTACATAAACGACCCACAAGTACAGAGAAACCTTTAGTATTCCTTCCAAGCCATTTTCTGAGTGAAGAAACATCTCGGTCATAGGAGTTGCAGTGGTTTCTGGCTAGGCAGTTAAAGCATTAATATTGTAATGATACATAAAAACCCGAAGAATGAAGACTATTCAACAGCATTTCAGCGAGTGCTTCCGTGCTGTAGTTCTGACAAGATATACGGCAGATAGAGCTTTGGATTTTGAACTTACTATGTAGTACCAAATCTGGCTGGACGATCGACTCTGATGAAAAGACGCCCATACTTGTCTTCATTGTTACTCTAACCTTCCAAACTTCAAGTTGTCTAGCAGTGCTGGTTGAAGTACAAAGAAGGTCGACACATAGACACAGCATACAATGTCGAGCTCAAATACCAATGGGAAGGATGAGAATGACGAGATACCACCTCCTCAGAAGCCTCCATCCCCGCCGCCACACACCACGTTTGCGATACGGGGTATACATGTAGGACATATCTTTCTCTTTCGTACAGGGCGTTGAGTGAATGCGCAGAGATTTAGGCTCCAAACTTTGCTGCATTCAAACCCAGGGATCTGCGTCTTACTTCAACGCAAGGCATGAACCATGTTGCATGGAATTGTGATGGACAACGACTCGCTGCCGTAGGAATTGACAAGATCACACGACTGTGGTGGCCAGAGAAAAGCGTATGTTTATTTGGTCGTTAGTTCTGTTGAACTTAGGCTCACTGTGTTTCAGCTGGACATCAGGTCTGCCACTTCCTTTTCCGGGGCGCATGCGGACGAAGTCGACTATGTCGCGTGGAACCCTACGCACCCTGATCTTTTCTGTACATCGAGTCAGAAGGATCGCAAAATTGTTTTCTGGGACGCTCGACGTAAGCACTTCTGCTTTCTTCTTTGCATATATACCAAAATCTGACGGATGTTCAGAAAGCCGACCAGTGCAGCAAGTTGCTCTGAAACCGTCTCCAGTATCAATATGCTACTCACCAAACGGACGGGCACTTGTGTACACCACTGCCGGAAGGACTATGAACTACCTAGTCTACGACAAAGTCTCTGAAGACGCGAAAGAACAGTGGCGAGTCTCAGACAAAGAGGGTGTAGGTGCAAACGGCTTCGAGAAAGTTTGCTGCTGACCAAGATCCGTAGACTCCTGCTTCAACGGCCACTTTTAATCATGTTGGTGACGCCCTCGTTCTCACGAGCTCTGGGGATACCGCTCTACGAGTAGCGGAATATCCGAGTTTGACGTTGTTGACCACCGCCCCTGCCCACGTAGGCGGATGCATGGCAGTGGCCCTGGACCCCAGGGGAAAGTGAGGCTGTTTGAACTGTCACGATTTTGCATATATCACTGATTCACTGCACGAAGATACTTGGCATCTGGTGGAAATGACGGTATCGTCAACTTGTTTGATTTGACAGATTGGGTTTGCGCCAGGACTATCGCTGTTTGCGAGTACGTTACATCATGTTTTCCTATCCAGTGTGCTAACTCTCCATCTAGCCATCCGATTACCTCTTTGAGTTTCTCCTACGACGGAGAATACATCGCTATTTCCAACATAGGCACTTACATCGACATCGTACGTCCTGTTTCGTACATCGTTTCCTGCTGATTCTGACGCTCAGTCGTGATGTTAGTGTGCAACAGAGACGGGAATGCCGTTGCACCGCATTCCTGCATTAGGTCCCTCAGCTACGGTTCAGTGGCATCCTTCTAAGTATGTCATAGCATACTGTGGCCAGACCAAACCCAAGGAAGGCGGTCCTCCACCAGCGGCATGGATCAGTCTCTTCGGTCCAGGGATGTAACATCAATCAGCGGTATGCACAAGCCAGACCCTGCTCTATACGTGCCGTCGCTGATAGCAATATCATAGAATAGTCTTGAACAGTCCGTTGTATAAATATATCCACCACCGTGAGAGAATGGTACCGTACTCATACATGATGTGCAACGTCTACTGCACAGTCTGGACTTGGGTAGTTTCTGGTGCCGCCTCTGCGAGCAAGGGTTCCTCGTCACCAAGGCGAATGGGACCTAAAGCATCGATCTCAGCCAGGTGAACGCCGAAACCATGCTCTTGACCGCAGTAGAAAATGAAGAGGCAAATAGCGGTAGCTGTGAAGCGATGTATTGTTCCAGATCAGTCCGATTGGCGTGTCGCTCTAAGATCGGAGTGCTCACCGGTAGCGGTCAACAGATACGAGAATACTGTTGCAAGGATGGTTCGAAGTTGACACCTCATGAAGACATAGCACCAACGGGCTGTGGGCATTGCTGCACGAAACAGCAGCATCTACCGTGAACATGATTGTCATCGCTGTTGGACAGGACATCTCATGTATACCATACTAAACGAACGGCAGACATAGATCTCTGCGTTGATGGAGGGGGGGATGTCCGGTCCGGTGTCCAGTCGAAGGAACTTCCAGATCACACACTATCACATGGGTGGTATCCACCCCAAGTGCGACCTGAAGGCGCGGAAGAAATGGTGTTTGTGATGCCGAAGACGTCGGATATGTTTATATCGAGCAATACGAGGTCAACAACCTGGAGCGGCGGAGGAGCGGGTGGCTGGTGGAGACCGTTGCTGGAGCTAGTTATACGAACAGTTCCAAGAGGTGATGTGGGCATGTTGAACGTTGGTGGTCAGTGGCCCGAGCGGTGAAGGTGTGTTGATATGGCGAGTTTTCGAGCGAACATGTTCGTTCGGATTACTTACTGTGGCGTACTACTTCCTTATTAGGGCAGTCAGCCGTGGTGTTGTTGAATCTCCGACGTCTCCACTAGTCTCCTCTCACCACAACCACGATCTCGCTCACAATGGAGAATCCGTCTCCGCTTCATCGCACTCGACTGTTTCCCTACAACGACCTCCCCTGCATGCCAGACTCTCCTGCCATGGGCGGTATCGTATTCCTCGACCTGAACAACGACCTGAACTTGAATACCGACATCAGCCCCTGCGGCCTCACCGAGTTCTCGCCCAGCTCCGATATCGTCAGTGAGCGAGCGGCTTTCGCGATACAGACATACCATGTATGTCGTTCGCCACGCCTACAATGCCTGAGATGAAATGGACGAGAGCGCATACGGCAATGATGGCTAGACAGAGGTCAAAGCATGAACAGACACTGGTGGTAGTGCAATAAGGACTCACTATAGGCAACAAAGCGAATCGTTGAATCCCTCCAAGGGAAATCCACAGTCGGAAGTGTGAGAGTAACGGTAACTGGCTAAGAGAAGTAGAAGATATGGAGGTGCACTCCGGAACACGCAGCAACTGCTCACTTATGAGACGTATTGACAGATGACGCTCAAAGTTGGCGTCAGATGTTCCCCATGGTAGCAAACGCACAGCTTATGTTGGTGGCTGATAGATTTGACCAGTATCCGACCCCGCCTTTGCGATCTCATTCAGCGGTTCGAAATTACGTCTGAAAAGGGTAGAACAAGTATGGATAGAGGAACACAGCGGCCGCATCAGCGCAGTACTAACACCCATGTAAATTCGGGGTGTTTGCGCAGCATTCACGCCCGTTATCCTTAGCAATCACCTATGGTACCTTCAGATTCCACGACGGCGGCTCCGATAACTTGTCTCTGGACGTCCCAGTCCTTGCCGAAGACAAGACTCGGGCACGAGGTTTCCCGTCGACTAACGCTAGCTTTGCGCTGGCCTAAGTTGTCCGATGGGATACCTCAGCAAAAAACGATCGGCCGGTGACGGATTGTGCTGTGGTCCTAGACTCGCGGTCCCAAACTTAGAAAACAAATAATGGAGGACCAAACGTGTCTGCAGTCAGAATGGACGAAGACGGACCTACTGCGGACCCACAAACTTTGAAGTATGACTGAGGCTTTTAGGTGATGTGCGGGAATATGTGCGGCGCACATATGCCGTATGCATTCCGGTTGATACTTCACATTTTATCGAATTGATTCCAACAAGTGAAGGCAGAGCGGGGAACGGGGAAAGATACAGATGTGGGCAAATACAGTGCAAATGCCAAGGAGGCTCGAGGGACGCCACGGTACGGGACCGATCAGGGCGTCTACCACCCAGATTACCTTAGCACGATCGAGATACGATCGACGTCGTTCGACAGCCTGTGAACGAAATCCATCTTGCACTGGGAGAGGCTTGTGGCAGGACCAGGGAGGGCCCCAACACATGATGCCACCGCTTTTCGCCCCCTTGTTGGCACACTCTCCACGCCTCATTCCATGAACAATGGATTGGCCGCTATCTAGTACACGTCTAGCATACCCCGACACATATGACAAGCCTACAACCTACGAGCAAGCCCCGCTTGCAAGCCTGGAGACCATGATTCCTACTCTTCGTGTACTACGACTAAGTATCTGCCTTCATGATCCAGCCAGATTTGACCCTCACCTCTCTCCATTCTCGACACGTTCACTCTCAGTCCAAGTCCGAGTCTGCTAGCGCGTCACTGCGATGTGAATCGCGACAGGTGTCGCTGCAGAAGAAACTCGTCAGTCGTCGACCCCACGGAACGCCAGAGGAGACGTATAGATTGCACAGATGAGGTAAGCTATTATTGTCGCGGACGAAGATATTCTGCAGCGGGCCCATGCGTCGATGAAGAGGTTGTGAGAGTCCGGTTTGCAAGTAACCACAGCATCAGCCGTCAATAATCCTGCCATGGCTGGAACCAATCCCATAATGAGTGGTTATCCCCATAGAGATACTAAAGATATACTGACGGAACCACGCTTCAGTGAGAACGACAATAGAGACAAAATGAGCCCTCGCCGTAGCAAGGGGACACATGCTTCCCGGTCGTTTGTTGAACATACATCTAGGAAGACTCAACTCAACGGTGACATGCAACATTAGAAAGTACAACGCACAAGATTGGGATCCACAGCACAGTCAGGCAGCCTAGGACGGGGGTGAAAAGCCCAGAGATCGCTGTGGAGGGGGGTTATCGACGATCGGCTCGAGCCATTAGTAGGGTAGATTGTTGAGGAAGTCTTACATCGCAAAGAGTTCGCTGCATTCGAGATACCTATGATGACCTGAACGAAGGCAAACGCAAAAATTGTGCCTGTATCTGATAGTCGGTATAGGTCGGGAAAAAACATTGACGAGCCTCGTACCGTAGGCAAGCAGTCGCACTGTTGAATCGTGCATGTTTTGAACGTTGAATTGGCTCCTAGGGGATGTTGCTGCGATCTTTCTTGCTTTATACTCCGAGAGGATGCCATGCGTCCAGAATCATCCAGAAGATCCCCACGACGCCTTAATTGATGGTGCCGGTTGTGCGGGAGAATTCCTACACAACCGTGTTATGCATACGGTGCGCAGTAAGTAAGCTTTTGTTTTGAATGACACGCTTTCACGTCAGCAGAACAAGGTGCATTCTGAGCGTCCTAGCCTAAGTGTTTCGGCCAAGGGACCCATCCGAGTCTTCGGAATCCAAAGAATGTACACCATGAACTTCCATCGTGACTCAGGAAGCCGTCCTGGGTGCTGAAAGAGTTGTGCCCTCAATCACAGAGAATGACTATTCTGGTGATGAGCGGCCACGGGTCCTTTCCTTGGTGATACTTACCGAGTACTAGCTGCCACTGCGCAGAATAATGCCCACGATATATGGGGCCATGCGGTGACCTGCTTGCCCTCCTCGAGGATGGCGACGCCGTCGTCGGTTGGGAGAGGCCTTGCGTTGACAGCACCGTGACTCCGATTCTATGGTATGCCACTGGCCGCCCTATATCATCGTGTCGGCATCAATTGGCAGCCTAGCCTCTGATAGTATACATACGACGGAAGAGTTTCGGGAACCATACTCACACACAGGGCCAGAAGCTTGAACCCGGGTGGAGACTAGATTTGGCCCGGTATTTATGAGGCATCCACAGGATATGTGACAGTCCTACAATGCCCTTTAAAGTCGAATGGTTATGTAGAAGATCAGCGACAAAGCCAACAAATTTTCTGCTTACTACTACGTCAGTGACCTTGCCTGTCCGTTTTATTGGGCGATATCTGACACTATTCAGTCCAAGGCGCTGGAAGTAATGAGCAAGACGACTTGAGAATACTGCGTTCGGAAGGACTGACAAGCAGCGGTTTCGAAGTTCAATGGTGGATGACCGAGCTGATGATTCACGAGATGACCACGCTGTAGTTCTCCTTTGACCAGGTAGATTGGAATTCACATTCGAGATACACAGTACATTGTGAGAAACACGATACCAGATACATCGAGTCGGTGACGTTGCAGATCTCAGAGTTTGGACTTGACAATAGCACTCTTGCCTTCCTCGATAACGGGGTTTGACAATGTGCCGATACCGCCTCCGATCCAGACGCTGACATCGTCTCCGTTCTTCAGGTGAATAGCAGGCTTCCTGACGAAGCCGACACCTTTGGGTGTTCCTGTCATGATGACGGAACCAGGAAGGAGGGTGGTTCCCGAGGACAAATGGGCAATGGTTTGGCGAACATTGAACAACTGGTCACTACACGACGGAGATTAGATAATTTGGAAATTGAAAATAGATTGCTGGTACTGACGAGGTGTTGCCGTCTTGAAGGGTCTGTCCATTAACTGTACATTTGAGAGGAAGAGTCTGAGGGTCCGGTAGGGCGTGTGCAGCGACAAGGCAAGGCCCGATAGGGGTGACATCATCTGTCCAGACAATATAAGAGACTTGCGTACTCTGAAGAAAGCCTTACATACCGTAGCCCTTGGAGAAGCCCCACTGGCTGACGGCGAGTTGATGATACCGGAAAGATATCTACAGCCCGAAGGAATGGTTATAAATTCTCATCGCGAGCAGAACACGATCTTACGTCGTTGCCGGCAGTGTATGCCAGAACATAATTCAAGGCATCAGCTTCGGACACATTCTTGGCGGCCTTGCCGATGACAACAGTAAGTTCAACCTCGTAGTCGGGAATGTGTTTCTCCACGGGTTGGAGTGCTTTCGGGATGGCGATGGGGGCTTCCGGTCCAATCATAGATGTAGGAGGTTTGTAGAACAAGATAGGGTATCTGCGCGGGGAGTCTCAGTTATTCTCAACCTAAATCGACTACGTGAAAACGAGCTCACTTCGGCTTCGCCATCTTCGTTTCAGCCTACCAACAAGACCGGGTCACGTACTGCCCTCATGCTATTGCAAAGGGCACTCACCGCATGGTCTGAATAGTTCAGACCCAAACACCGCACTATTCCCAGCTGCTCACGAGAAAGGGGGGCTAGCAGTTCCTTGACCGTAAGGACGCGGTTCGTAACCTCCGCAGATGCATCAAGAGCAGTTCCGAGGATTTCGTACGCCTTGATAGTCTTCTTCTGACGATAGGCAATTCCGACTGTTAGGCAACGTGAGTTATCGAATGTGAGAACATACTGTACACTCACTGTCCAGCTTAGAGTCAACTGGTTCACCGATATGAACTTGGGCGGTCTCGGTCGCCACAAAGCGAATAAGGCGGGTCCATTGCTACAAGTACGCGATGTTTCGTGAGCACGACTAAGGACAACAGTCTCTAGAGGGTACGTACGGTCCTGATGGGCGACATGGTGGTTCTGGAGAATGCGGAGGACGCTGAGTGCTTTAAATAATGTGTCCATAGCTTGTGGCTCGACTGGGAAAGACACCGAAACACCTGAGGGAACCGGGAGGCCGCTTCCAGACGCCCGAAACATCCGACGCGGTCATGTGATGCACGCGTAACCTAGACGCGCATGTTCCGTTGCCAGTGGCCACGGCCCGCCACGGTGAGTGTTTTGAACCACTGCCGCCTTACACCACCTCCTTCCACGCGACTCGCATCAGCTACCCTATCCGGGAAGCTATGGGGACGAGGATTATGCAGGATACTATTATGGATGCGCTGGACGATGTGAGTTCCATGTTCATTTGACAACATCTGAGGCTCACGCGTCGCTGCGCAGCTTTCGTCAAGTCATGTCTCGACCACACGGAAAGGTCGCGCCCTCGATAGTTTGGAGAAGCTATTGGCCGAAATTTGTGGCACGGATTTGCCGGACACCTTTCCGTTGCAATACTTCATCGCGCTTCAAGACACGTTTCAGTGCAACAGTATGTGGCCACACGAGATATTATTATTGTGGCGTCCTCACGTAGTCCATAGTACCATCAAGACTTTTGACGTGGTTGTCTGAGAGTACATATCGGCTGGAAGCACTGGTTGGTAAAGGAACTTTGGAAGGTGTGCTAGAGATCAATTCTGCGGAGGATCACTACTGACGTTTCCCTCCAAGCCGACAAGGAATCCGAGGCACATACCTTGTCCAATCAACTTTGGCAGGGTTTAACTATCGTACAAGGCATTGCCTTACAGCATCCAGCTAGCAAGAAATTTTTAAGCCGTCGTTATGCGCTAGATGTGAGTCGTTGCAAGTAGCTGAGGGTTAAGTGCTGATGTAGTTTGTAGACTCTCCTCGACTTGTTGCTCGTATCTCGACACGTTTCGAACCCTGTCAAAGTTACTGGTTCAGTCTCGACTGCGGAATCCAAGCAAGCGAAATCCGCGGTGGTCACCCTGACTGACGTTGCTCTGGATAGTCTGCTCTGTGTTCTCGTGGATTCTTCGGAGGCACTGCGCACATTCGAGGAAGCGAATGGAGTGCAATATGTTGTCAGGATTCTGAAAAGGGCGGGCACCCCTCGTGAAGTTCGGTAAGTTCTACGCAAGATATTCCCAGCCAAGTCATGAGCTCAATGTATGACAGGATGAAGTGCCTCGAGTTCCTATACTTCTATCTCATGGACGAGACAATAACACCATCTGCTGTCGCCGCCAACGCTATCAACGATACCGACCTTGTTCCAACCGCACCGAATTCCCCAGTCAAACCCTCATCGCGTTCAACAACTCAGTCTTCCATCTCATCCGACCGGTCGTCTTCCTCATCCTCGTTTTCCACTGATTCTGGATCATCGATATTTTCCAATTCTACCTACGCCAGCTCTTTTTCGGCCTCATCGTTCAGCGGCACCTCTACCCCCAAGGATTCTATGTCACCAACAGCCACCAGGAAATCGACTCCCTTCCCGATCAAACAATCCCCTCGCATATTCACGCCACCTAGCGCTGCCAAGCCCCGTTCGCTAGCATTGTTGAAGAAAGACGTCGACTATACTCCTATGAGCCCTAAGAAGGCCCAGGTCTCTAAATTAGGGCTTGGAGTTCCTCATTTACACTCAAGGCAACGCGAAGTACTCTCTTCTGAGGATAATACCGACCCTGAGGAAATAACAAAGTCAGAACCACAAACACCCAAGTCTCGATCGCCTTTCGACGTTCTCTCGCCTGAAAAGCTCAGCTCCCGTCCAGGTCATCGTCGCGGACAATTGAGCATGGATGTTGCGGAGGTGCCCGTCCCCATTCGACCTCCAATTCCCTCAGTGTCTCGTCCGCTGGGAACACGCACCATCGAGGAAAAGAAGGAGATACTGGGTGGGATGCTGGGCAACGTGGATGCACTTGTTGAGGGAGTGCGAAAAGCTGGTGTGTGGGGTTTGGGCTAGTGTGTTATGTTTCCATTTTTGATTCTCTACATGCCATCTTCCACAAACTGCTGCTTTCGCATTCATATTGCTATCTCTCACAAGAAATGTTGTCAATTATCCCACAATCCACACACATCGCTGTCGTAAATCAATTTATGCTCTCGTCCTATACATGTCGTTTCTTATGGTTTACTTGAGCAGCTAGCAGCACTTGCCTTATCAGATCTGCACTGATCCTTTCTTCGCATAGTAATTGACCCAAGTCTCCAATTTCTCCAACGGCCATCGTGTTCGGATACCCACCGCCGCCTCTCTCAGTTCCCTCGCAATTGTTGGCCAGTCAAATCGAGTGAACTTCCCGCTCTGCTTCATGATCTCACCGTCCACCATGACCAGCTCGATGTCTGCGTCGGACGCGTTGAAGACGAACCCCAGGAATGGGTCGACGCATCCAGCGAGATTGACGGACTGTGCATCGATGACGAGGAGATCAGTCTTTTTGCCCTCCTCTATGGTGCCGACGAGATCATGTACCTCAAGCACATATTGAACAGTCTGTGTATCTCAGAAATGTTTGTATCATGATTTAGAATGAATATGTTATTGTGTTGTACTGCCCTAACTGCCTGTGGTACCTCCAACTACGAAGAACCTGGTTCTGATCGAGACTCGAGAGCTCGACGCATTGAAATCCTAAGTGCTAAGCGCTGATGACTATATCTGGACGCCCCCCACAAAGGGCATCCAGTTGGCCTAGCCGTTCCTTGTTTTCGAGGAACGGCTGGGAACGATAGTGACAAGTTTACCTTTTGTCCTCCGGGGTTACCATATAAGGCAATCCCGAAGCGACTTTGAAAATAGTATCCCGCGAGGCCACCGCCCACGTCGCACATGCCCCAAAGCGCGCTCGTTACCTGATTAAGTGCTGATCGCCCGCAGTGCGAAGTAAAGGTTGCTTACATGAGAAAAACGAGAAAGGGAACTCGGAGACGTCCAGACTCCATAGGTATGTGTTGCTGCCATGATCACTTCTCCTTCTGCACTCAGGCAATCCATGTCCACGTTTGATATCTAGTATTCTGAACTAGATTTATGGTGACTGACTATGATGCCAGCTTGCAGAACATCTAGTCCAGCCAGGCATCACAGGGCAAGTACTATTCTCCATATCTACGTCGCCTGGTCATTCAAATTTCAAACCTTTATCGAATTTTGCGTACCTAGATTTGCTTTAGTGGCTTTGCCACGCCGCTATGTTTGCTATCTTCCCAGAGTGAGGAGACATTCTGAGACATTGGGCAGTAACCGGCCTTCGCGCGTTCATATCTCAGCGATTTACCCAAGCTCCCATACGTATCACATCGTCTTCTGATGCTCACGGGACGCAAACTTCGGTCCGGTCATTATTCCTCTCGGGTTGCTCCAGGGCACCAGATAGTGGTGTACTCAAGGCGTCCTAGACCGCCGATATGGATAACGCATATCCAATAGTGGATATATATGCAGCTATACCTTGGGACGGATTCGCAGGTGGCTCCTCGTCTTCCTACCCTTCTACCTTATTCATACATCTCGCGCGCGGTCGCTGGACGTTTGGATTATACCGAAGGAAAACATGTCACGGACAGCTGCACCGGTGAACCCGGTACCTGCACACGACGTCGAGGACGTTGAGGTTATCAAGAGGGACATATCTGCGCTTCACAGCGATATAGCTGTCGCGAGGGTCAACAAGAATGAACCTCTAGTCTCCCGAAAGGTATGTTCGAAAGCTGTATTCCTTTCTAGGTCTCTATATCTAACAGGCTGTGATTGGCAGGAGCTATGGAGTTACTATAGTGAGTCTGGTTCCCTCCTGTGAGCCGCTGATCCTTACACTGACTCGGGCACTGTCAGTGTACTACAATGGTGATAATGTGCGTTCCCTTTGGCTCCTTTCACCAGTGTAATTCCTCTGACATGACTTGTCTGCAATAGGGTGTCGGACCTAATGGTATGTCTAATCGCATTTGATCGCGTTCGACCAAATTTGACAACGTCTTACCGAACATTGCAGGATATTCCATGACGCTGTTCCAATCATTGGCTACAGCCGCAGGCTATGACCCTGTTAAAGGTCCGGGCTCCTCATGTAGTGCGTCAGATGCGTCTGGTCGATGCGTCCTTCCATGGGGCAAGGGTACCAAGGAGGTCACCGCCGTCGTTCTCGTTTCAAACGGTGTCAGTTTTGCGGTACGTGTATTTGACCTGTAACGTACCTGCTGGGCATCTGACGTCGTATGTAATTTGTGATTTGGTTCGTATAGGTCATGACCGCAATATTCACCACAATTGGATCTGCGGCTGATTACGGTACCTTTGGTCGTTGGTTGCTTCTCGTTGTCACATGCGTATGTTGGGCCGCCCAGTTTGCTAGCATGGCTTTGACCGGTACGTGCCCTATTTTTCCATGACTTCGTTTCTCTTCATCTAACGATCATCGATCGCCCAGAGCCTAGTCGATGGGGATTAGCTATGGCTCTTTACATGATCGGATTCATCTCTTACGGTGCCACACTCGTCTTCTACGCTGCCCTTTTCCCTCGGCTTGCCCGAAACACACCGCATGCGAGAGAGCTCAGAGAGAAGTTTGAGAACGGCGAGGTTTCCGCGGAAGTGTATGAGGTAGAAGAGAGCATGGAAAAGAACAGGATAAGCAACATCAGCACAGTGAGAACAGCATATACCCCAACTATTAGATTCTCGCTCACGTCTTGTTCAGATGCATAGCAATATTGGTTACATTATCACTTTAGCATTGAACTTATCGCTTCTTCTGCCCTTGGCTCTCAACCCAAAGGTCGACAACTACGTGTTGGTCTTGACAAACGGATATTGGGTACTCACCGGTATTTGGTGGTGTGAGTTTCCGTGTCGTTTGTACGTTTACCATTGCTGACACTTGAATCTAGTCATCTTCCAAAATCCCCGTCCGGGACCTGCCCTGCCCAAAGGCGAGTATTACTTCACCATCGGATGGAAGCAGATCTGGCAAGCATTCAAGCAGTACAAGAAACTTCCGTACACCTTCATCTACCTCTTCGCGTTCTTCCTCTTGGCTGATGTGAGTCCACTTCCTCATGATGTGGCTAGTATTGATGCTGAAGTGATCTGTAGGGTCTCAACACCACCGGTACTCTCATCAGTATTTGTCAGAACGACAAGTTCCAATTTTCGTTTTTGTACAATACCTACCTCGGATTGGCTCAGGCTGTTACGTCCACGATCAGGTCAGTGACTGTCTGTCTATAGCCTACACCACCACACTCATGCTGGCACATAGTACCCTCGGGTTTTGGTATATCCAGAGGTACTGGAAGATTAGTACGAAGAAGATGGTGAGCTGGGAACTACGTCGGAGTCATCCAGTGTTAACCCTTCTTGTCTAGTTTGTTGTGACGAACATCGTCACTGTTTTCATCCCATTTTGGGGAATGATTGGTATCTGGACCGATAAATTCGGGTATGTTGCGACTACTACTACGGCTCAGTACAAATCATTCATTTTTGTGTACTCTAGGTTCCACAATGTCTGGGAATTCTGGTGCGTACTCCCGACGACGTACTTCGTATTTGCGTAACTCACTGAACTTACGTTGCAGGGGCTACAACGTCGTTTTCGGCTTGTTCCAAGCACCATACTACGCGTTCTCGCAAACCATGATGGCTGAACTCACGCCTCCCGGCTTCGACAACATGGTATGGCAGTCTCTTCTCCAACGTAACGTCTTGTATTTGATTGCAATCACCTCTCTAGTTCTTCGGTCTCTTTGGTCTGTCTAACCGTGCATCCTCGATGATCGGTCCCAACGTCATTCAAGCCATAATTAACGATACCGGTAATAACTGGAAGGGCTTCCCTTTCTTGTTCGCACTTTGTTTCCTCGCAAGTGCCACCATCTGGTTTGGTACGTGAAATTAATCGACGTCTCACCAGATTTGCCCTGATTCTGTTGTTGTAGCGGTGGATGTCCCGAAGGGTCGCAGGGATGCCGTCAGGTGGGCGGAAGAGAACATCAATTTCGGTCAGGACAGCACCGTTCCGGACGAACGTGAATCCGTGGATTCGAAGTCCAAGGACTATGGTAAAGAAGAGTAGGCCGCAATCTGCCACATGCTTATGATGTGACGCTTTGGTGTATGAATTTTGTTTCTTGACTATTGATTGGTATTTCATGAAGGTCCTTCGACGATATCCGATTTATACCAAAATCACTGCTTCGGGGGTGCCTCACATTCGTCTGAGGATGATTGATGAGGAACGCAAAGCTTCGATATGGCATAGTCTGAACACATTCCAAGAACTCTTCCAGTCTTCTCAATACCCAGCATGTCTCTGTCCACTAATCCTGATCATCATACTGACGGTCAGCATGGAAACTAGCAAACGTAGCAACTTGCTGCTCCATATACCACCACTTCGTCGGCGTGCCGTTTACCCCCGTCGCACCAAGTCTCCTGTTCTTGTCCAAGACATCGGGCTCCTCCGAACCTTTGATATCCTCGTCTTCAGATTCGTTGGTATGATCGCGACGAACGAGCTGCACCCAGGATGCGCTCATACCCATCCCGATCGTTTCAGCCAATTGCTTCACTGCATCAGCAGTAACGAGGATACGAATGAGGTCTTTGGTCGGATCGTGAGGCGCAACGCCTGTATCAGTCTCCATATTCTCCGTAGATGCCTTGGTCTGCGTGTCCATAACGAGACCGCGGGAATCTGGGAGGAATTTGGGTGCAGTAATGTCTGAGTTGCTATGATTCCCGATTTTTGTCCAAGGCGCGAGCACAATGTACCCGAAACGTTGCTCCAAATCTTCTTCGACAACCTCAGCAGTAGATCTTCCCTTCTTCGCCTTCTTTCCGCGTCCAAAGCCACTGGTGGGGGGTGACACAATTTCGACGATCTTCCTAGTGGACGACTCGACAATACCGGTCGTGTGTGTATGCGGTAGGACCGTCGGCCCCAACAATTGAACGAGCGAGTCTCGCATTCCGTTGTTGTTGTCAGACCACGTACTGTCCTCAGCCATAGGATCTCCCCATGTATCCGCAGCGGCAGTATTGGCCTCCCAGCCAGTAGCTACAGTGGCGTCCCCCCAGGTCGGAGTTGTTCCCCATCCAACGGTCGGGGCTACCTCCACCCCATTCACGTCCGCGTTGTCGGCGATTGCATCTTTTTGCATCTCCTCAGGAAGATTGAGACTTGGGTCATCAGGATCGATAGTCTGTACCGTGTCTCCGCCGGGGTTGGAAGCGATGAATTCCGCAAACCGTTTCTTTTCTTCTTCCCTAGCTTCCTCCTCCCGGTGCTTCTTCTCTTCTTCAATCTTGGATTGTTCGTCTCGGAAGCGCGCAAGATTCTCTGCATCTTCAGGCCCCCATACGGCCTTCTGAGACATGGATCCGAAGAGAGAGACAAAGCGATCGTTAAGGGAATCCGGGAGGATGCCGCCCAGGACGTACGTCAAGGGCAGCTCCTTCCGAGCTTTCTTGACAACATCGAGTGCCTTCTTCATCTCTTTCTCCAACTCCGGAAAGACACGACTACGTAGCACGTACTCCAAAAAGAATTGGACCAAGATTGGACCGTCTCGGCAGCGTACTTTCTCCCTATCGCAGTGTTCAGTCATTGATCATGAGTGAGAAAATGTCGCAATATCATACCACATGAGACCTCTATCTCTGAAATGTGCGGAGAAGAATATCATCATAGCCATCTCCGGATCGTTCAAGAAGAAATCCATGCGAGCATCTTTCAGCTCGTGTCTCTTGACGATCCTTGCGTTGGCCTCTTCAGAGAGGTTCTGTCTCCTCTCCTCGATAGCAATCTCTTCATCCGCGCGACGTTTGGCTTGAGCTGTCTCGGGATCCATGACGACGACCTTCTGGTCTACCATATTCATATCCTCCCCGAGATCGTCGTCATCCTCATCATCTGGCTGCGGTTGGTGCGCGAATCTCTTCTTCGAGGGAGGTGGCTGGATGCTTCCAATGATACCAACGTAAAGACGGAACTAGGCGTTACAGTTAGCATAGCTTGTATCAATGATATGAATACTCACTGCGTCCCAAAGACCCAAAAGCCCGTTGGACGAAGGAGGCCACGATCGACCTGACTTGAATTCCTGGGCAGCCTGATGGAAACGGTCGACCTTTGATGTAACCCTTGTATGCCAGTAGATTATATTAAACGAAAGGGATAAAAAGGAGAAAGCAACATACGGATTAACAGTTGTCCTTCGGAACGATTCACCTTCCTCCCATTCCTCAAACCACGTCGGCCGTCTGACCACTCCATTGACAGTCACCAATGCCGCCGTTTTCTTTCTCTTCTTCTTTTTCGACTGCTCTGCCTCAGTCAACTCGTGCTTCACAGGCAACGCAACGGTGGGTATGCCTTCCGCGTCAACCTCAACCTCAGGCTCTTCTGCATCTGGAGAATCTGGATCAATCTTGACAATTATGCCTTTGGGTTTGAAGTCTTTGAACGGAATGATCTTGACACCAGCAGGAGGTTCTGGAAACGGTGGAAATGTAATCCAGGGTACTGCCGCGAGGTCTACACCGAGTTCCGCTGATGTGGCTTCAAGAGACATGGGGTCGAGATGGGGGCTGCGCGACTATATCGAACAATGAGTGCACTCCGTAAGGTGAGCAGCGTTACAGACGATGGTTATACCTATGAAATGTCTTCGAAATGGACAGAAACAAGGAAAACAAGGGCAACTACGCCAATCGCAGTAAGACTGTGCGAGTTCTGCGTCGCAGTAAGTACAGCCTGAGACGCCGAGATCATTATCGCGAACGCGTCGCGTCGCGTCACGCTCACGTGCGCTGCGACAAGAAATAACAGAGAGAGACACAGTATAGTTGGATATATACGACGGAACGAACGATATAAGGCCCTGTTCGGGAGCTCGAGTCGAGTCGAGTAGGGTCGAGTAGAGTACATTTCGGACAATTCCGCAACTCGAGCCACCCAAGCGCGCGAGTTGAGCTCGAGTTGTCACAAAATGTCACAGTGGGTAACTGTGTTACAATCGCAAGATGATCTCCGCAGTGTGATCACCCGTCTCGCGATCAGTTTTGAACGCGATACCATG
>SGPM01000454.1:1429-17808 GCA_004802725.1 Antrodiella citrinella
CCCNNCNTNNNTNCCTCTTCNNNNCTGNNNCTTNCNANCTGATCGNCNNANTNNNNATCNTCNGAGTCTCNATCTTCTNTGTTCNNCTTCTNTGNNCNGNNNCTNNGCNACTNTNNCTCNNCNNNTNTNNGTCNTNTNNATNTNNGTCGNGTCNATTTGTTCNNGTNNTGNNNGATTTNATTNGAGNTCTGGGGGATTTCATTNGNNTTCTGGGGGATTCATTGGGCTCTGGGGGACTTTACTTTGGTTCTGGGGGATCACGGACGCACCAGGGCTGTTTTCGTTCTGGGTGAAGGTCGGCGGTATGCTGACGCCGNCGTACCTCTACCCGCTCGTNTCACTCTGTGCGATGGTCGATGATGTTTCGACGTCGGGGGTCTTGTGTGGGTGCTGTCTTGGNGGTCTGTCGGCGCCGCTGAGATGGTGCTCGTGCGGGGTTCTGCGATGTTGGAGCGGAGGNCATGGTTGCTGCCAGTCAACCTTCCGAACTTCTCATTTGGGTGGCTGCTATCTTCTTGTCTGTNTTGTTTTTGTTTTTTCGGTTTCGTTTCTCTCCTGGAGANGTTTGCTGCTATATTCTTCTTCTTTCGCAGGTCNCNTTACTTATTCCACTGCTCCGNGCTGGGGGGGCCTCGCTCCCCGTAAGTACCTTCTTCGTTGTCGCTATCNGACTTACTGACCGTTGTCATCCACTTCGAGTTGATCAGGTTGAATTTGTTGTGTGGCTTTTCTTCGTTATTCGTTTNGTGTNGCAGATCACCNGCCTTTGTTTCATGCTACTTGACTTTCCGCTCATTGTTCTTTCTTTTTNCCTTCATTCGAGCTCTAATTCGATCACGCCCAGTGCGTCCACGAACCTGCCCACAGTTCTGTGCGATGGTTGGTGACNCTGTACTTTGAGTGGAGTTGGTTGTATTCACCCATTCACGGCATTCGCTCGTACTACACTGCACCATCTTTCCCTCTTCTGGTTTTCGACACCAGCAATATACCTCTGAATCCTCGGAACCCAATATTCTTCGTCCTCCGCAGATTTGTTCTCTGCATCTTCCGCATNGTGAGGACGTTTTTCACCAGCGAGATTTCGAGGGGGGAGCTTGAGCTTGAGAGTCAAGCTGCTGGGTTTTTAGATCGAAAGATCTGAGGTGCGGGATGGGATGGAGGGTTCGGAGGGGGTACAAGCGGGACAGCCTGGACGGGCGGTGAGGTGACTGGNCTCGACAGTAAGGCTGGTGGTTCTNCATCCCAAATGACAGCTGACGAAGTTGTGCCGCCGCAGACGGGGTTGGGAATCGAAGGAGGAGGTGTCGCACCGATTGCGACTCGTCGGACTCGAGCTCGTGCAAGGGCCGGCCCCATTCCTGTTGTCTTTGAAGAGGATGCGGAGGTGCGCAAGTCAACGTCATCCGAGTCCATTATCACAGACATGCGATCTCGGCGTGGANGGTGAGACTCCGAGTCCTCCGAAGCATACTATCTCATCCTCGTCCATCGGTTTCGGTGTACCTTCATGTGCAACAGAATCGGTGTCTCCGTCAAGCGGCATGTCGCCATCGGGTAGTATGCCAGAGTTTGAACGGCCACTATGTAGTGATTAAAAGACACTTAACTCTTCATGCGCGTCGCTGGATGTGTTTTGATTTCGACTAACCTCAGGATGCGTGAGGTGTAGTATTCCTCCAAGGATGGCGAGGGTAAACATCATTCTCGCTATCGCTTTCTCGCTTGTCCGCGGTCTTGCGTTATACCGTGCGGTGACTAGGTCAAGAGCTCCCAGTTTTTGTCGCCTCCAGTTCCTACGTTGACGTCGCGGTGACAGGCCTCGCAAAAGCGAGTCAACGTAGTATCGTTCTGCACACAGTCAAGGATTTGCAAAGATAAAAATAAGGTGGGTTTACATACCTGTCCCTCGTTTGATGCCATTTTTTCTCCACCGCTATGGGTATGCGGCTCACAAGGAATCGGACCTTGCTGGGACGTGGTCGAGTCAAACGTCAAAGGCCAAAGGGCACGTTCTCTCTTGTCACATAGTGACATATCGATCACAACATGTCGGAAATTTCCTGCCGACCTTACAAGAGTTTCGGCTTACAAGACAAAATTACGTTGCGCAAGACGTCTCAAGACAAGTCAGGACCCTTATAAGGTAACTGTAAGCTTCTTGCAATGAAATTTGACCTCAAAAGGCAATTGTAAGCCTCTTGCGACGAAATCTTGCAAGATTATCTTTCTTCATGTGATACCGGGGTCTTTATTCTTGTAAGGGTGTCAGGAAATTTCCGACATTTTGTACAACACCCTGATAGTACCGCGTATAAGGCTTAAACTTCAACTTGTTCTCGCTGGCAGAGGCACTTCAGAGACTGCTGGAAGCAGCATCAGGATCACCAGAGGCGGGCTGAGGGCGAACCATGGCGCCGTATTCGCGTTTGAGGACGTCGTGGACGCCGTAGTTGACGAGCTCATCCCAGCATCGGATGCTCATGGAGAGAAGGAGATAAGCTGATGGAGCTGCTCAATAATGTCGCTCAATGTCGCTCGCCATCAAGCGACGTCCGTCCTGCACGATCTCCTGCTAGTGACGAGAGTAAATCCAGTTGAGAACGCTGATACTATATACAAGCGTCGTGCACACAAAAGTAAGGCAACACAGGATCACGTTGTAACACACTACTGCTACTCCCATAGACTCGACAATATAAACGAAAAGTCACAACAATTGACTACAACAACAAGATAGGAGGGACGTATAGAAAACACGTGAGCGGATGAGGGAGAGTAAAGATGATGGTGACATGATGGATGCGATCACCGATACGGATGAGAGAAGAGAGAGCTGTGATCGAGATGGACTGATTAGAATTTTGAAGATGCTATGCCTGAGCCAAGAAAGACACATACAGTGGGAGTAGTGATTTATGCACCCTTGGGGGCTTCTTTGTAGGAAATAGCCTGGCAAAGGATGAAATGTAAGAATCGTGTATCACAGAGGTGTGCGGAATCAGGAAGATTGCACGTCAGATCAAGGACTTACCTGCTCCTCACCCATAGCGCTGATGATGGTAACAAGCAAGTCCTTGCCCTCATCGAACTCAGCCTGGATCTGCTTTCCGAGGTCGCTCTCAGGGATTTTGACATCGTCCTTGGCGACACCTTCGGAGGTCATGAGGTTGAGGAAACCGTCATCAACGTTGACCTATCACGTAAAAAAGTATGGTGAGAATGAATGAAGCATGCTGAGCACCAGGGATGGAAACCTACGAGTTGGTATTCGTTACGATGGACGTTAGGGACATCCATGTTGTGGGTGGAGGGGCACAAATCCTCCTGTGAAGTTGAAACGCACACCGTCAGAATGACTGGACCTGCATGAGCGAGAATCGGGCGCTTTTGCTTACAAGCTTTTTACCGGTGAAGATCTACGGGTGTAAATTGAGTACGACAGACTAGGGAGAGATGAAAACGACTTACGTCAATAGCGACGAGATGGACCTTGGCGTGACCGTGCTTGCCGGTCTTGGAGGTGGACATGTCGACGATCTTGCAAGGGCGACCTGGGGTTGTGTGTGAGCGCGATGGGGCGGGGAAGGTAGGGGCAGAATGAACGTACCTTTGATGACGACGTGACCGTTTTTGCGGAGGGCCGAGCATTGCATGGGGAAGGTCGCAGAGGCCCCGGCACTGGCCTAGGAAAGAGACGAGAAGGATGAGTCCATCGAGTACTCTCTCTCGCGCACGATGAGGCTGTGATGGGGAATTACCTGCTCGAAGTTGTGGTTGTGCTGCTCGTCGTCGGACATGATGATGAAGATAAAGAAAGAAAGTCTACGCGAGAGAGAGTCAGAGAGAGAGGCGATGGCGAGATGGAGGAGGCGGAAGAAGGGAAAGAGAACTCGTCGACAGTTTTTGGGCGCACCAAATCGAAATCTCGAATCAATTTTCCATCTCCGCCCGCCCCGTGAGAATATCCGGCCATCTCCCCGAATCTCCACCCAATGCCGCCGGCCGCACCGCCGGGGCACATGACCTCATCGCCCGAGCTGCTTACCGCTGCCACTTTCGCAGTCCACCTCTCTTTCTTTCCTACCACCACCATCCACATTTTTAGCCATGCATCCCTTTGGGGGAACCCCCATTTGTCCGCGATGCCACAAATCAGTTTATGCCGCAGAACAGGCGAGTAGACTGTTCTCAAATTAACATCACACGAGAGCCTAACAGTAGCTTCTTGTCACGTAGATTATGGGTCCAGGACGCAAGGTACGTCTTCTATGTTCCGGGCCTTTCAAACCTCTCACTGACGTATTTGCTTCGACAGTTGTATCATAAGGTACCGAACCTTACTCAGGAACATGCCGCGACATGCTTGCTCACGATAATGTAACAGCCTTGCCTTTCCTGCCTGACTTGTGGAAAGAGATTGGATTCGTACAGTCTCGTGGAGCATGATGAAGAGGTGAGTACCACGCACGAAATCCTTCATACTGATATTGACTGTTACATTCATCTAAGCCTTATTGGTAAGCTCCCCCTCTCCACAGGCATCCTACTCCCCGCTGAACTGGATCTAGCAAGACTTGTCACGTCAAGAACTTCGGTACACGAGACCTCAGATCTGCCAATCTCCCGGACAGGGACGACGTCTTACTCTCCCCACCGACATCTCCGACCCGTGTCAACACTAATTTACCTCCTGCCTTTCCCGCTCGGCCGTCACCAGCACCATCGCCAGCCTTCAAGTATACGACCGGCACGAACGGAAATATTCAATCTCCTCCCCTACCTGTTCGACGCACTTTGACGGGGCAAATTGGCACGAGTGGTAGCCCATTTGATCGCTCAAACGCAGCGACACCGCCTGCTACTTTCTTGAGACCTAACAGAGCTCTGAGTCCCATCCGTGGTGAGAGGAACATCTCTCCACCGACCAATGTCACAGGGCCCGCGCCGCAGGAATCAGAGGAGGACAATCATAACCCTGAACAGCCTGGTATCGTGGCCGCGCCCGCTTTTGATGACGGAGATGTTGCCGAAGAGACCGCCGTAACGCGTCCGTTTACTCCGACGCACACTGGTCGTAGTGGTGTAGGCAACCTTCCAAGGACTGTGCCTCTCAGTCCGACCAAACTTGCGCAAGCCTACTCCAGTCCTTCGAAGTCAACTACGTCTTACACCGCTACTCCTCCCCTCACCCATCGGTCTACATCCTCCACTTCTTCAACTGCATCTACAGGCAACTACGTGTACTCATCTGGTCCTCAGACACCTATATCGTCTAATGCAACGGGCAACGTGATCAGTGGACGGATGGGTGTACCACTAGTTCCCAACGCCACCGGGACCAGGTATGGCGCTGCATTGGGAGGCAAGATCGGGTCGCCAGTGGTCAAAACACCGACCGGTGGCTACGGATCGTATGGAGGCACTCCTATATGTTCTAGGTGTCAGAAGACTGTCTATTTCGCTGAACAGGTGCGTACCCATATTTTTGCCGCTCTCTGTAGTACTAAGTGTATGTACAATTTGCAGGTGAAAGCTATTGGAAAGACATGGCATAAGGCTTGTTTGCGTTGCATGGAGTGTAGCACGACTCTGGATTCGAGTCGGCTGACGGAGAAAGAGGGCGACCCCTTCTGCCATCGGTGTTACGGAAAGGTGAGCTTTCCATCACTACAGCGCGCCGGGCTTCCTTCCCCCACCCCACTCTCTCTACGTTCGTCGCATCTTATTGACCAGTTGGCTAATATATCATTCCATTCACAGTTGTACGGACCGCAAGGCAGCGGGTACGCACTACTCGGCAAAGCAGGTGGCTGAGGGCACTTTTTTCGTCTCATTGGAAGAGATGTTTGATTACGGCCTGTAATGAAGATGCTTCGGGAAAGGAATTGAAATTGTGACGTATGGACTATCAACGTATGTTGTCCACTATTCCTATGACCGTATTTTATGACTATCTAGAATATCACGAACGAACGAGAGCTGACTGCATTCGCATAAACGTCGTATCCTATAGCTTGTGTGATTCATACTCTAAATCATTCTACAACATTATAATACGGCGAAGCACTGCGCAACACTGTCAAAAAGCACAATATTCTCATCTGGACCCACATACGCCTACAAATCCTTCGCAAGACCAACGCGCAGAGGCATCTGCGTCTTCGTGTCGACTGATCCTACAGTCGGGTAGATAATGCCCGCCCAGTTCCAGTAGATTTCCTTCTCGGAGAAATCGAATGTGAAGGTCTCTACCAGCATTGCCAGTATGACTTCTGCTCGCAAGGTCAGCATCAGTGAGTGCCATGAGAGATGACTCGGACGAGATCACGCACTCATTTCCAATTGAGAGAACTTGAAGCCGCTGTGAGGTAGGCAACAGAGTGTCAGTAATTGAGTTACGGGACAATGCATTGGAACGGTACGCACATGCAAGACCTGTTCCCAGCTAGGAACGTCATCCTACCAGAAAGGAAAAGACTCAGTCAAACAA
Organism: Antrodiella citrinella; assembly: GCA_004802725.1. Classification (NCBI taxonomy): domain Eukaryota; kingdom Fungi; phylum Basidiomycota; class Agaricomycetes; order Polyporales; family Steccherinaceae; genus Antrodiella; species Antrodiella citrinella. Next base: position 7,923 of record SGPM01000454.1, read on the forward strand.
CACTAGCGACTTGAGCGCAAACATGCCACGTACAAATGGGAGTATATCCCTGGGATACGCGCCTCAAGGACGCTATCCGGCAACGCCTCGAGCCACCGCTCGGGCTTCCACTCGTGCGCGTCATCGCCCCAGAGGACCGGCGTCCGGTTCGTCGCGGTGATCCCCAGCACGAGCATCGTGCGCGCAGGGACGACGACCTCATCGACCATCTGCCCATCTTTGCCCCGGATCGGGGTGTGCAGAGGCAGTACGGCGTCCCTGCTGGCCCTGGAAAGGTGACGGTAGGGTCGTGGATGAGACATGGTAAGCGAGGATGACGGGAAGCAGACTCACTCTCGGGTCATGTATGGGACCGGGGTAGATCTGCAGGGTAGAGATGTCAACATGTCAATCCTATACTTGCGCTCATGGACATTGCCCGGAGATACTATTACTTACAGTCGCAAAGTCTCTCTGCAGACAGCATCCAGGTAAGGCAAAGACGTGACAGTATCATAGGACAGCTCCTGCCCGTCTGCACGGGCTTCACGAAGCTCTTGTCGGAGCTTGGCTTGCGCTTCCGGGTGCGCAGCGAGGGTGCACAGCGTCAGAGCGAGTGCGGTGGAAGTCGTGTCCGTAGCGGCAAACGTCAAGCCTCTTCAATCGATGCAAGCAAGTGATGGTCAGGTCCGCCGTCATGTTCATAATGTATTAAAAAGGACGTACGACATCATGCCCAGCAACTCCTCATCCTCCATTCGCTCCTCGTCTGAGGCTTTCATATTTTCCCTGACTAGAGGGTAATGATTGTGAGCCAGTGATCTCAAGTCACCATCAAACAAAGAAAACATACGAAGGCAGCTGATCAAATCATTCCCTTCTTTGACTTCCTCCTCGCCGCCAGTCGCAATTGCAGCTCTCTTCTGCGCCAAAATATCCACATTGACATTCCAGAGCGTGTCAATAAGGTCCTTTGCATGGGTGAGGCGCTTGGAAGGCAACACCTCCACGAGCCATCGTAAGAACGGCTTGGGGAGGTAGGTATAGAGGTACGGAACGGCCGGTCGCAGAATCTCTAGCGCGAACACCGCAGCGCTGTACGAAGGGCATCATGATGAGTGAATGTCGTAGAAACGTATGAAACAAGACAATGAAATATTCACGGTAGAGCCTTCATAGCGTCAACATAGGCGTTCGGTTTGTCTTCAGCCAGGGAGTCGAAGGAATGTCCCAAACCTGCTTGTCCGATGAGCTCGAGAGCGGTGCGCGACATCCATCGCGCGACGTCGACGTCTTTCTTAGAGTCCTTTTCCACCTGAGAGACCAGTGCAGTCTTGAGCTGGAGAGTAGCGTGCATATGCATGAGAATGACTAGATAATAGAAGATCAGGGTCACCCGCTCACCCTGTCTGCGACCTGGTTGAAGATCGGTAGCATGCGACGCATATGGGTGATAGAGAAGGCTGACGGAATGCTCTACATGAGAATTGGGAGGTTAAGGTACCAGGGTAGTAATACACGAACCTGGGTTCAATATCTTACGCTGCTTGCGGTGTATATCACCTGATTTCCGCGACAAATGAGTACCGGTAATCAAGATTACGCTGAGACATACCTCTGGTGGATAAAATGCTCTTGCCGAACATAATAGCTCCAGCACTGGCCAGCAAGAAATTGAGTCAAACGTAGCCGTCAAAGCAAGTAAAACACACATGAGAAATCCTTCGGTTTCATCGTAGATGTCTGTGTCCTTGACACAGACATGGTGTAGCGCCTTGGGGTCAAAAACATAGAGGATTTTTTGCTATTAACAGTGGAAGGTGTGAGCACGCTGCTTCCTCACGACCAGATTGGAATATACATACACCAAAGAAACCATTCATAGGCACTACGCCTCCGAACTTTTCGCCCAGCTCGCGGACGAAGGTCCAACCGCGGCGATCAAAGAATTGAGATAAGTTGCCTTCAAGAGAAGACATCGGTGAGGGTCTGCACGTCGTTCTAAACCTAACATCGAGAAGACGCACCTTTGACGAACGAAGGAGAGGAGGGTCCTGGAAGGTTATGGATGCCCGAACGGGAGAACAGGCTGCGAGAGAGATGCCATAACAGCAAGCCAAATGCGCCGACAACGACAGCCTGTACAGCAGTTGGCATGACTTCTGGTTTGTAGTGATACTTGTTCTTGGAACGAATGACGAGGAGGCGAGGACACTCTCTCTTCGGAAGTACTCTTTTATATGCCATACATTAGGCGGTCGCGTCTGTGCTGGTATCCGAGATATCTTCGTGAGGCTTCCAGTGACGCTCTTCCCATGGATGCAACGGCAGAAATGTGTCATCCGGCATAGCGTAAAAGAATACCAAGTCAGCGACTGAAAAAACGACGATCTGCCATAATATCAGTCAGACAAAGAACAGGGTGTGTAGAAAAACTTCGCAAGGGTCGCCTGGACCGTTTTCTGCGAAGATCGACATCTCGCCGTCTTTCAGCGGACATCCAGTTTCGCAACGGACCGGATGTCGCATCTAGGCGAGTATATTTTGTAGCTTTTTCCGGTGTGCTGTTCCTCACAATCCAGCGAGGTACCACCAACTCTCACCAGTCTGAATACGATGTCAGGGTGAACTGTGCCCTACAAGGGTAGGAACGGCGTAGGAATGTATTAGTACACGCGCATTTCAACTACCCACCAGGTGCCGATTCCGCTGCAGAGTCGACGTAGTACAAGAGCGTGATATCGGACATCACACTGCGACAGAGCAATATGTACACTTCGTATCATTCCTAGGGTTCTGAAACGATTGCGCTGTCAATAAAACAGCTAGCGAGAAAATCACACCTTACCTAGAGCAATCTTGCTGGGTTGATACCGCGTACAACCTCCGCGTACAACCTGATATTCCTCGCAAAGAAAATGAGTGGCAATTTTTCAGTTCTTTGGGGTGAAGAATGAAGTAATCTTCGTCGAAGATGAAGGTCCCACTCCTTTACTCTTGCCTTTGCCCTTCGTCTCCGCCGTCAGATTGGCTGAAGACTATGGGTCTCGATCAATACCACAAGGCTGGACGAAAAGCAACATACTCGACCGACCTTGGCAGGTGATCCCGCATCCGCAGCCTGTAAAGTTTACTTCAGCTGCCGATGACGAGCGGAATATTGGAAGATCGAGCATGTGCACCTTTTTCTTTGGACATGAAGGTTTAAGCGTCACACTGACAGGGTCGACTTGGGGTTCCACATATTCCACATCAGAGTCATCCTCCCAAGTGTTCAATTTTTGCAATTTGACCTTCGGTTGTGAGCCACTGGGCTCCAACAGTTGCACATCTTCATCTGCAATATGTTCGCTTGACGGCCGCGACGGACGCTTTCGTTTCCTTTCGGGAGACTGAGAGCTGGTACCTGTTTGCTGCTTAGCGAACATAGCCTGAATGCCGTCATTTCTCGCCGAGATCGGTTCAATGAATGTACGGGACTCAGTTCCGACTTTCCCAACTTCTTTCGGTACCTGATAGCTAGGTGCACTGTGAGGATAGGTCTCCCTGATAAAGACGAACCACATACCACTCCAAGGGGGAGCGCGAGTCACAGTATGGCTTCACAAGCTGCGTGAGGTCAGATGTCCAATTTTGGGACGAGGTATCGAGCCATTTCGAAAGAGCCTCGTCTGTTGATAAAATGACGGGCTGACGGTCATGCAACCACGAGAATTCCTTGTTCGCGGAGGTGGTCACGATTGTGAACGTCCAAAGAGGCTCCAATTGTCCTGACTTCATAAGTGAGGTCCGACGCTAATCAGGAACACCAATGTCAAACCTTCCAATGTGACCTTGTCGTAGAGGCCAGCCAGAAGCATCAAATTTCCGCTCTTGTGTTTTGTGAAATGAGGCAAACGCTCTTGACCCTTCTTAAGCCATTCGTAGTAGCTGTTACACAAGTGAGACGAATTTGAAAAAATTGAGTAAAGCTCACGCGCACCCTTCACAGGGTATAGCACATCGTTTCTTTCCCTTGATGCTTCCCCACATACCCCCACCCACTGGCACCACAAGATTCTCTGACCGAGCGTTCGTTGTGTTCAATGTCTTATCTTCATGTTTAGCCCAGTGCGGGACGAGGCCCCATTTCATGGTCTGGATCACGACTCCATTTGAAGCAGAGTCAGAGGCATTCTCAGAGCGTGACGGATTCCCTGAGCCTCCAGGGTCCCTTCTGCGTATGACAGGTGCCTGCGAATGAGGAGCTATGTTGTGCCTTGCGCCGAGGTCAGAAGAGAAGATATGGTAACACAGTACATACCTGGGATGAAATTGGTCCTGTCCAATCCATTCGCCAACCGGAAGGTTGTATCCATGCAATTCCTGGATCTGTGCATGCTGAACTTGGCGTTAGCAAAGTCCTCTATTCTTTGTTCCACTTTCCAGGCATTGCTCACGGGCAAACCAAGCGAGAATCTGCCACACATTACGCTCAGTAAATAACGGAGAAAGTGCAAAGATTTTGACGAGAGGTTCCGAGTCGGACTGGCGCAAGCTAGGAGTTGTGCCAAATTTGGAAGACGCGTCTCAGGCGGATTCTGAATCGGAGTTGGAAATCAACCTCCTCCACGACCGTGACACTGACGACCTCGAGCTCATCGTGCTGAACGTCGAGCTCGTCATTTACGACCCCTCATCTCACCATAGACGACAGCCTCGACGACATACATGGACACAGCCTCCAAAAAGATCCTTGAATCCGCAACGCTCTCTACGCTTCATGCTCAACAATTCTCACGCTCGTCTACCCAAGCTCACTTGCTCCTCACGGATCTCCTTTCTCGCTACATCACATTGCTTTCGTCGACATGCGCCAAGTATGCGCAACATGCAGGAAGGGTGGGAGTGACGGCGAAGGACGCAGCTGCAGCGTTAGAGGAGCTGGGTGTCGGTGTGGAAGAGTTAACTGAATATTGGGAGACCGAGGGCAGAGACATGGCGCGATTTGGGTACAGTGGGCAGATGTCGAGGACGCAGAGGCGGCAAGAAGAACTCACAGAGATGAGAGGTACGTGGAGGGAATGCATAAACGTGTTTGGGCCTTCGAGCTTGAATACTCGTCTTCACAGCTGCCCTTGATGTCGGTCGCAAAGAGGATCAAGATGACATGGTTCCGCTCATCTACATGCCTGTCGAGGAGGAAATGTTTTACTCTGACGAGCTGTCCGGCCTGCTGGACGAAGCTTTCGCCTCTGAAGAGTTGGAATCGGATTCTGACGACTCATCTTTGCATTCGCCGGACCATCAAGACGACTTGATGGATGTGGACCCCCTCAGCAAGCCTTTGGTGCAATCCCCAATAGAGGAGCAAATGTCTGTGTCGCGGCTGGAGTCTGAACGCGTGCATTCGCCCTTACCTCCCGGTATTGTAACCCCACCTAGATCGCCGCTACCCAGACCACCAACACCCCCTCCTCCTGCTTTCCCCCCTTCTCCTATTTCCAATCCTGCCACTCCACCTCCAACGTCGCCATCACAGCCCTTTGCAAGCAGACGGAAGCGACCACGGACGATGAATTGGACCCCCCCACCTCACATTCCCGCCTTCTTACCTCCATTCCCGCACATGAGCCCAGAGAGCTCACCTCGAGGAACTCCGGCCACTTTGCCAGAAGACGGCCCAAGTCAGACGCAGCCCTTTGCTGACACGTTGAAACTTGAGCATCCTCCTTCCCCCATGATACCATTGGCTCAGCCCACCGCTGCGGCGCCAGCATCCTCCTCTACGTCTGCAGACTATTTGTCAATTGTACCCTATCCACTGTCGTCATTGGCATCTCAGCCCACTTGGCACTTACCTTCCCGACCTCATAATGTGCTCGCCTCAGCGTTACCTTCTCCGTTACCCATCCCAGATACCCAGCCTGCTCTATTTGGCGCTTACCATCATATCCTCACCCATAAGCCTTCTGAAATTGCTCCCCCTCCGAGTCAGGGGAGATACAAAGTTGCTTTGGCCCTCGTTGGGCAGAGTGAGAATGTCACCAACCCCAAATGGGAACCATCCCCGTCACTGTACGGTACCAGTGCACCCAATACCCCTCGTGTGGCGACTATCGGTCCGACGCATCCCATCATTGCTGGGAAGGAGGACGGGAAGGGCAAGGAGAGAGAGGGTGCAGACTCTGCCGCTGAGGCCAAGTTGCCTTCCATGCCCACGAGACCTCTTCCCTCCTTCGATCGTGTTGCTCCTCTTGTAAGCACATCGCGGTCGAGAATCCCGCAGTTAGCGAAACAATTGCTGTCCGTGAGTGTCATATCTCGATCGATGGGTCTACGACATATTGCTGATCAGCCTCTCTTATCAGAACCCTGTGCACAATCGTACGACGCGGTTGGGTCATCCACCAGCGCTGATACGTGGTACCACCAAGTTAGTATACGGTCCAGGTGTCCCTGCACCGTGGAATTCATCTTCCATACCCCCGCCACTCCCGACCGCCAGCAAGCCGAATGGCAAGGAAGTCAACGGCAAAGATAAGGACAAGGACAAGGACGACGCTGTCAGCGCAGCGAAGCTTCTTCCGGATGCCAGACTGTTTGCAACGTGGAACTGGGACCAGAAGAGCTACAAGGAGCCCTTGCAGGCACACAGACGGGGTAGGATGGGCAGCGTTGCGGGGAGTGTACATATAGGTGCTGTTCCGAATGGGATCAGTAGGCGGGACAGGTGAAATGGGTGCTTGTGTAGATTATCATGGAGCTATTTTGCTCTCTTTTGTCGTGACTTTGCTCTGGAGTGTACGCACGTACGTACGAGGAATGTGAATACAAGCTTTGTCGCTCAGTCAACGACTATGTACATGACTAGCAAACAACAGATTACCCTAAGTCGTCTGTGATGTTCCCGGAATAGGCGACCACACCAAGCGTGTTTTCTCAACTGTACAACCATTTAAAAATACCAAAACTACATGATAGTGTGCTATTGTACCTACAATGTTTGATAGAGATGTCAAAAAGGGCAGAAATAAATGTTGTAAAAAGGCTTGCGCCAGCTGGAATCGAACCCCGGACGGCGCCAATTTCCGTCGCGCGACACTTTTTGCAAAATTGAAGCGCGAACGAACTGCGTACCGTACACATGCGCACTCTCATATCATAACTGACACTCGGGTCGTAGTCCGGTTTGAGAATGAGGAGGACGAGTGGCATGTTCCGCAGATTTTCGAGAAGGTCGCTCTGGCCGAGTTTAAACATGAGTCACTCACAAGCATGCGATAAGATCACTGCACTCACCGTGATTTTCTCGACATCGGGATGGCGAGGAGAGAATTTCCACTGAAAATAAGGTGTGTAATATCAGATGACAGAATGAGGATTCTTCGTCATAGCACCAAGGGCGGCGTGTGCAAAGAGGTGGGACGGTCGAATATCTTGGAGAACAGCGCGGAAATAGCCTAGTTCCTCGGAGCTGGTCATCATGGCATCCTGCCAGAACCGCACCGGGCACCTGAGACCCATAGCGGTTTTGGAGACGCTGCACTGCAAAACATCGGGGGAGGTCCACGTAGATTTGGACGAAGCCGGGCTTGAAGCCGGGTTCCGCCAACGCGCGCTTTCGACCGGCACCGTTGCAATATTGTATGAGTCCCACCACAGCTCGCGCATATTAGAGAAAATTTTTGAGAGGTTCGGAGCGACGTCGTAAAATGTGGTTCTCTCCAGCTTGATCACGCGGACGCCGGGATACTTGTACTTATCGGGAGGGGCCCCTGAAACAGTATGGATTTACGATTTCCATATGCGTGAGATGGCTCCGAAATGACTTGAGGACGTTGATAGGGTCGTAGAGAGCATCATCGTCTGCCAGTGGATAGCCAGACTCCTCGAAACATATAGAAGCAGCAGAGACAAGAGATGGAATGCCGCCAATGATGTCTGCGGCCTCATAACCTACTCCCCAAAACTTGACCTCCGTCAATTCCTAAAACGACTGTACAAGCATCTCCATCTTCTTTGACGTCCTCGAAAGCCTCGATGCAAAGGTATCTGAGTCTCGGACATGACACCATGGTATGGTTTTCGCTAGGTAAGAGACCATCACGATCTCCGGAATCGCGTTGGGGACCCTTTATTCGAAGGAAATTCTCCGTCGCTATCGCTATCTGAGTCGTCCGAGTCGTCGACTGATAGCGGTGTCCATAATATGCTGAGCCTGTGAACGAAGCGTCCGAGGTCTGCAATGATGACAAATTGTAGAAGGACAAGAGTCTCTCTGGGCTATGATCAAAGTGGAAGGATACATCGCGAAGGAGTTCGGCCAAGGCGGAATTGCGCAGCGCGCGTCATGTTTGTGCGAATCGCATCAAGTCCTTCTTCTTTTCCACAAATGCGGCGACTTGGAAAAGGATATCCTAGTCAAGGGAGACTGTTATCTCGTTCGGTGTCTGTGAAACATTGGTTAAAGTCAGTAGCGAACACGGGGGTCAGAAATTTGGACAGTACCAACATCGACTCATCGATGTTTACACTACTCGAGTGTTTCGCCATTTTCCAACACTATGACCCTGCTATGTACCTTCAAAGCTTCGTATGTGCAAACGGTTTCGGAGGAAGACACTACCAGATGCTTGAAAGTTGAAATTGGCCCGTATCTAAGTAAGTAAGAGCGACCGGTACCGATTCGACGAACAAATATACGTTTATCTGGTATGACTCAGATGAAGTGCTAGACCAGCTTGAAGACGCGTTACCAGGTATTGGAACCTGTCTCCCCCACCCACCTCGAAGCAACGTCCATGGACGTCCACTTCAACCAGGATGTGCTGGTCGCCATCATTGAGCCTGGCGGCTTGGACGCCATTTCGTGCGTGTCTTCAATTTGTACGGAGACAAGAGGATCTACTGAGGGGAAAGTGAGTTAGGGAATCGGACATTCTACTGTTGGTTCCTGTTATGTAACCATATTCCTTCCATCTAATCACACTCGTACTTTCACCTTTCACATTCCGATGACTCCTCTCCTTTCTTTGTCCTTTGTCTCGATGACTCGCATTCGGCCATGGCGCGCAGCGCATGGCCGAGCCTCTCTACTTGTATATATACAGCTGTAGTAGCTACTGCATTCAGCACCTCACTTGTACCTGCTCACCAGCACTCTCGCGCTCTGCGTGAACCAGCCTGATCACTACGCCATTCTAAGTATAGTACGATTCGCTCTACATACGTGTTCTCTAGCTTCCTCGTAAGATACGCTCTACGAGCATAAGCTGGGTTCAGTGGCTCGGTCATCTGTGTTCTCCATAGTATCTGAAATACATATTCTATTCACACTACTACTACTTGAGTGATACCTACGTCAGATAGACTTGAACCTCTGTTAGTGTATGCGTTTTCTGCTTTCCAAACAACTCTGCGCTACGCGCAGTTACGCCTTGGTTAGCGCTGAATCCGCGGTTCACAACATTGGTGGACATTCAGATCTATTCGACGATCTTGGTATCATCTCTTCCCTATCTACCTCTACTCGCCATACGAATAATCGGTGCACCGTTCTAAGTCTGGTACGACTAATTGCGACACGCGTTCACAAGACTTTCGTATGACGATTCGCTCTGTACGCTAAGATCTTGAGTTCAGCAGCCACTGATAACGTTCTTATCGCGCGTTCATCTCATCTCCTCCTTTCGAACCATACACATTTTATTACTTTCCACACTCATTCATTCCACCACAACGTACCTCTCCCATTGAACTACATTCAGCTAGACATCCCCCAGCCCATCCCATTGTCTAACCTGACGATATGCCCGACCAGACGAAGGCTGATGCTTCAGAAACCGACCACCAGGCAGTCCAGGCCACAGATGCGGCAACCTCTCACGGATCTCACCAGCAACTGTCCCTAGATGAAGCGGACAGT
>SGPM01000455.1:0-17784 GCA_004802725.1 Antrodiella citrinella
ATGGAGGACTTCGAGACCTTGATCGCTGACGCTCTGGCGGCTGCCCATCTGCTGCGAGTTGTGCGTCCCAGCGAATCTTGTTCGCGTCGTTTGCTTCTCTCCACCGAGTCTCTCGGATATCTGCAAAGTCTAGATCTGGGTGATGCAGAATATACATCTCATGCATATCTGCGTATTCCGGTCCCCTGTAATTTGGGCATAGTTCGTTGTATGGATTAATGAGCAGACGCTCCTGAGGTGGGAGCTCCATGCGAGTAGGTGATTGAGTAAAAGAATGTCTGGTTTTGAATGACAGAAAAGAAAAGCAAACAGCGTAGCTAGTGCTCTCACTAGCACGATGTGGAGGAAGAGAGAAGGGCGACGACTCTTGACGCCCGCCACGCGAACATAGACTCACCTCTATGAGACGCTCGTACCTCACGTATCCTAGACTATCCAACTTGAGACCTACGGCATTTGCCGTGATCGTGATTTGTCAGAGTTCCCTCATCATGATCTTCTTGGCCGTCGTCCGAGTCTTTTCACTCCGAATGCGTGTGCAGTGATATCCTGGACAGCCGATACAGAAATCTCATAATTGCTTTCCGCATTCAGGTTCACGAAATGGGTTTACTGTGTTCGTATCGCAACGTGTAAAGCAACGTGGAACCGGCGCTGCCAGAGTCAACTTGAAGAAGGCAAACCGATGGGCACTTGGAGACTCCTCCAAGCATACATCTTGTCACCATGCCACGACCAGGTATAAATATGCTCAAGTCCCTTGCTCATCGCTTGAACACAAGCAAATACGAAAGAAACGCTGCCAGTGTTCTATCTGTGAGTTCCCTCTCAGGCCTCAGATCTCAGTGTGATTATTCATAAACTCAATAGCCACAGTCCGAGTCCGCGATGACTATGACACCTCCAGATCGACGCGTAATCGAGGCAACAGTTGTCTTTCCACCAGAACTGGACGACTACCTCATGAACATCATGTCCAAAGATCCCAACAGCTTGAAGACGTGCGCGCTGGTATGCAGGGCATGGCTCGCCGCCAGCCGGGTCTATCTCTTCCGCGATGTCACTATCGAGAACGAGGACATGTTCCTCCGCTTCGAAGATGTCGTCGTCCACTCACCCATGATCCAGGACCGCGTCCGTACTCTCCGCATCGACAGATCGGGGCGAAGGTTTGAGATGACCTTTCCCTGGATCAATAACAACCTCTCCCTTACGCTGCCCACCCAATTGACTCTATTGGAGGCGTTCGAGATGCACACCGTACAAGAGAAGCACTGGAAGCCGGAGACATTCCACAACTTGTCCCAATTCACCACCGTCACGCGTCTCTCCGTCCTCCATTGTGGCTTCTCCACTGACGAGCTGTTCGGCATCGTTTCTGCGTTCCCCGCTCTCAGTGAACTGCGTATCTCGCACTTCATCGAGTTGTTTAGCGGTGGACGCAAGCAGCCCGTTCCGATGATACATAAACCGAAATTGGAAAGCCTCGTTCTACACTGCAGCGATATCCCCGCGCGGGATTTCGGAACTGAGAACCTCCTGGACTTCCTGACAAGTAGAGGTTGCGTGGTGTCTCTGAAGAGGTTAGATATAGAGATGTCCAGGCGCAACGTGGTAAAGGTGGGCGCGTTCGTGCGGAGGTTGGGCCCGCCTTTGAAGGAGCTTCAACTCCGTTTCGTGGGTCGGTTCGGGTATCACGACGGCGATCTACCAAGTGCGTTGCATTTTCACTTGATGTCTCTTAACACTAGAGAGACTGATCACACGTCTGCGTACACAGATCTCCTGGATAATGTCAACCTCACAGAGCACGTAAATTTGAAACAGCTCACGCTGGAACACCCAGCGCACCCCGCCACGCGCACCCTCCTCGCGCGTATCGCGTCGCCGACCATCCGGGTTATCGAGTTCTACTTCCAACTCTTCGATGTGAAGACCATCATTGACATAGCGCCGGACCTCGAGCGGGCCTTAACCGCTCCCCACCTCGAACGCCTCGCGGAAGTGCGTTTCGCGATTGAGTGGGCGACCGAAAATGTGAAAGCAGTGGAAGAGACGTGTAGGAATGCGTTTCCGGAGTTGCATCAGAGGAAGATCTTGCGTGTTGTTCGTCGTGGTGATTGATGTCTTGTGTCTTGTGCTTCATGTTCTGTCTGGAACCTGTGTACTACCGTCGTGTCTGCTTATACCGAATGGAGTTTTCAGAGGATATGAGTATTCAAAGCGAGTCCATTGGTGGCAAGAATGATTGTAACGAATGATAGCGAGATCCCCAACGCGCCAGCGCCGCAAAGGCCACAAGACAACAAAGTGAATCGAAAACAAGAACAAATTACAATTGTCCATGCAAGTATGAGCATAACAGAACCTCGAATATGAGAGCAGTGATACGTATTGATCCATTCCATCGTTTCCATCCGTCCTTCAATCTTCATCGCGGGGGAGACTAAGGCGACACAGGGAGCGGGGGCAGGTCTCCATCCACAGACGTCGCCGACGACGAGGGCGTCAGCGTCCCTCCAGTGAACATCGCCTTTAACGTCGACTCGTTCCTCTTCTGTCTTATCCTCTCCACCTCCTCCGCTCCACCCGTCATCTTGAGCTTCTTTCCATCTACGAACCCCGTCAATTCCGCCTGGAACTCGTCCGAGCGCGCCGCGAGCTCCTTCTCCCTTTGCTTCTCGTTCGCCGCGATCGCCTTCATGCGCCGCTCGGCGTCCACCGTTGCTGTACGAATCTCCAGCATCACGTTGCCGATCCCCGCGCTGCTGTCTTCCACTGGCGGTGGCTTGAACCCGCGCCCTGTGCGCAGGGCACGTGCGGACCCTGTCCCTCGCAACGAGATGACCTTCTCGACGTGCCCGTACACCTCCAGAACAGCCTTCTGGTCCTCGAGGAGGTCGGTGAGGAACTCCTCCTGATGACTCAAGAACTGCTGCTCCTCCACGATATTCTGCAACTCCTCCTCCCACGTCTTCTTCCACATCGGCTTGATTGTCTGGATATGGTCCTTCAAGCTCTGCAGCTCCGCCGACACGGAGTCCACGTCCGCCTTAATGTTCTTCAAAACCTGCGGGCGGGGCGAGATGTTCCGCTTCAAAACGTCGTCCTTGATGCTCTCCACGGTATCCTGCAGCTCCTCCATCTTCGTCAGCGCATTCTGACTGCGCGAGTCGAGCTTCGTCTTCCCGTCGTCGATGTACGCACGCGCGCCGCCGACCTTGTTCGTCGCGAGCTGCCGTACGTTCTGCGTCTTCGCGCGGAGCGTCCCGAGAGATTCTTTCGTCTGCTTCATGAACTCGGTGTAGAGTTGCCGCATGATCCCCAGGTCCCGGCGCAGGTTCTGCACTTCGTCGAATTGATTCTTAAGATCGCCGACGATCCGGGCGGAGGATTCGGTCATGACTGACATGCCCGTCATCTGGGGTTGGATGGAAGAGCCGGTCATCTGTGAGATGATGGGCTCGCTTCGAGTAGGTGTGGGACCGTCTTCGTCTTTCTCGGGGATGAGGCGAGATAGTTGACGCGCTGCTTGACGGAAGCTGCGATCTGACGGACGGTTAGGTGCTGGGGTGCTCTCAGCCAGCGGTTGACCGAGGATCATGGGAGGAATGGACATGGAGGCACGGCGACTACTGGCGACGGTAGCACGGAGATCTTTGATGTCTTGAGATAGCGTGGAGATTTGCGAATCAATATGCTGCTTGATCTGGTCGAGGGCTAGAGAGCATATTAGCACAAGACTCTAGACGTACAGAGTAAATCGCGGGACGTACGTTCAATGTTCAAAGACAGAAGACACCTATCCTTGATCTCTTCAATGTCTTCCAGCTCATACTGAACTCCACTCGATGGATCTCGGATGTAGATTGCGGGGAAGTTGTCCTTTCCAGGAGAATATGAGAACCTGTCCACAAAGAGCACCCGCAAGCTCGAGAACGTCAAGCCTGGCTCAATAGTAACTTTCTTCACCTCCCGTCCCACTTGCAAGAACACCGTCAGCGACGTAGGTTTCGTCTCCATCGTGGCACTCAGGAAGGGCGTCGGAGGCGTTACGGCCACAGAGATAGACGTGTCTTGCCGCAGTGATTTGGAAGGAGAGACATCTCTGGAAGGCAATGGTGGGACCGGAGGAGGTTCTTCGTCGTCTTCGGTGATAGGTGATGGATTCCGCCCTCCTCTACGAGTCCTCTTATTCGGAGAAGGCGACCTCTCATCTTCCTCGTCCAACGTAGCCAGATCACCCGGAGTCAGCGCATTTGACGCAGCGATAGACATCCGCGATCCATGGTTCCCATTCGTCATCCTCTCCCTGATAGACCCACCCGTCATCTTCGAGATGTTGTACGTCGAGAACCGCTTCGACGCTCTCCGCTCCAGGACGTCGCTCTTCTTTAACGCTGCAAGCGAGTTCTGAACCGCCGGAGTAGCATCTGGCTCGATAGGTGATGGCGGGATGCGTGAGGTCGGGGTCTCTTCGTTACCAATCTGAGGGCTCATGGCTTCGTCAATTACAACAGCTGGAGGGGGCGGCGTGGACGTAGAGAGGATGGGTTTGTCGGATAACGAGAAACGTGGAACATGACTGGGAACGGGTGCATACACAGACGTCGGTCGTGGTAAAGGCTCCTTGTCTTGCTGAGGAGTAGACGATGGAGGGACCGGAGGTAGATCTGGGGGAATTTGAACTGGTGTTGATCCCGTCCTGGATGGGACGCCGTTCGCTGCTCTGCGTCCTGGGGTGGATGATCGTGAAATCACAGGGTCCTCCGCCTGCATCGCAAACCCTCCCACAAACTGCTCTGATCCATTCGTCGGTGGACGCGACGATCCAGAAACGCTCTCCTTCCGGCTCTTCGTCGACGACGCACTCCTCCTCGCCAAGCTATCCGAATCCCCCACGCTCTTTGACGGCCTCCTTCCTCCGCTGCTCGACGTGCTCTCGTGTCTCGACGAAGTCCGACTCTCCGGACGCTCCGGGTTGCTCACGCTTGAAGTGGTGTGTTTGTGTTCGGAAACAAGGCGTCGGTAGAGAGACTGCTTCCCCCGCAAGCCTTGCAGAAGACGAGTGATGATCTTGCGTACATCTGGAAGGAAGATCTCAAGGTTCTCAGCCGTAGCGTCCTCCGCAAGGCACAACTCGAGGATGGCGCGCAGGTCGTCTGGTACGGATAGCAGCTCGCTGCAGGACGTCAGTGCTTTTCGTTCCCGTCGGATACGATGAGGTACAACTCACGTCATGTCTATGTTGAAAGAAGCAAAAGCCGCTACTGCTGCGTTAAAATCATTGCCCAACCGCACATATACATCGCTGACGTGTGTCTCTGCCACCTTCTGCTGACTCCATAGGGTTAACGACTCCAGTAGCTGTTTGATAGCGACCAAGAGGCGAGTGACTGCGGATTCGACCGCAGGCTAATGCAAGACGTGAGTATCAGACCGAAAACACGGAACAAAGCTGCGTACATTCCCACTCCCAGACGACCGGGTGGTGCTGGTGCTCGACCGTTCACTCTTTGCAGAGGACGATGAGACCTGATTGTCTCGTCTTGATGAGCTGACCGATGCTGTCTTCGAGCTCGTAGACATCGACATTGCGCCTCTTTATGATGGATTGAGCAGCAGTCACTCTAGAATGAAGACAAATGGACGAAAGCCAGGTAAAATTAATGATGGGATTGTGACGGCCAGAACAGAGCGAACGGAAAGAGTCTGTTTGGCGCTATTTGCCAACCGCCCCGTCAAGCACCCCGTTTCCGGATTGCTCGGGAACAAACAGATACAGAAGATGCATTTCGAGAGACAGGTAACAAATACAAGACGAATAGTATGTGCACAACAATGTTAGGCATCCTGGACAGACGTTCAATACGGGCATTCGACAGTAACCCTTTGGAACACGGCCGTCATCCTAGAAGGCGTTGAGTCCCAATCAATCGGCCCACGAGCCCATTCGGAAGTCCCAATAGGATTGCTGGCATCCCAAATTCCAAGCTGGATACGAAGAGGATGCGTCGGATAATGATACGTCCCATTGACACGCGTTTCATCTGTACGCCAACACAACTCAGCCATCTCATCTTAGATGCACGATGTGATTAACGTACCCTTCTGTAAGGTCCTCACTTGCGACCCATCCACGCTCCAGATAATCCGCTCGGCATTCCAGTCTATGGTATAGTTGTGCGCCTTGCTGATAGAAGATTTATTGGGGTACTTTTCGATCCCTCCAAATACGCCGAACAAGGGTATCTTCTCCTGCGGGGCTCATAGTAAAGACGTTGGTCTGCCAATGCGATGGGTCGCCACCTAGTAGTTCTACATCGACCTCATCATGGTTGTCGTTACCTGCGGCTGCAAACGGAGTTGAACATTAACGCGTTATATGTCAACATGAAGACGCACCGATCAGGATAGCAGCTGTAACTGCTCCGGCCACCTCTGGAGCCTTGACGACCATCGTCACAATTCCATGGCTGCAAGCATCCAACATTCAACACATCACTAACAGATGAACATCAAGAAACGCACGTGAAGGCAAAAGTCGAATTGACCGTCGCACCCTCTGCGACGACATCGTTCACGCCGTGCTTGGTGGTGACGTGACTCTTCGGCTTGTCCATAAACAAACTCAGACCATTGTCGTCCACAGCGTAAGATCTTGGTATGCTGACTGGCACGAACGGAGGGCGGGAGAATAGACTTGGAGGAGAGACGTCGGAGGGAGAGAACGTGCTGTAAAAAGGCTCGCAGTTGGTGGAACTCGACCGGCGAGCTGAAGCAGCAGAGACACCAAGACCAGCAGAAAGAACGACTAGAAAAGTAAGAAGAGTACGATAATAACCCATTATGACGAGGCTTGGACCAGGGACGCGTCGAGCACAACGTTCAAGGTCAACGTTCAAGAACGCGACCAAGTCATGTGAACGGCCAATGCCGAAACCACCGAAAACAGCGCGCTCATGCCATTGCTTGCTTGACTTCCGTGCGAAGTTGCTGCACAGTGCAGCGAGTAGTTCCTTTAAGATGGATCTCGAAGGTCTCAATGTTCTCAACAGCGAGCGTCGTGTAGAACCGCGCGTGTCGTAAACAAAAGGGTGAGTTTGAAATTAGACTTCTGGCTGTATCGAGTCATCTCCCAAGAATACTTATCCGGAAAACCACCTTGGTCTTTCCATGCAGCTAGGGTCATTTCGGCTCGCCATTCACACTGTATGGCGACTTCAGCAGCTGACAGCACCAGGAACTGCGAACAGTCGCGTTGCCTTTTGATTGCGTTAAGCGCCTAAAAAGTTGCCAACACAATAAGAACGACCCCTCCTGGACGAACCTGATCACGACCAGCGCCACATGGGGATTCATCCACTGGAACGCGACGCCCGCCTTATTGTCTTGTACGGGGAGGCTTTCGGAAATTCGCTAAACGTGCTGATGTCGAGTGAGCAGGGCCTTTTGTCTCCCAATCTGTGATCGAGATTCGAAGGGCTCCAGGTGCGGATCCTCCGTCCAAATTTTGGTGCGCAGCGTCAGGAAGCAGCTCGTATTGCTGGACGAGTGGCTGTTTCTTCGTCATCCGATACCCTCGATTCACATCGCTTCGGTCCGGAATTCTGTGCCCCGATGTCTTGACAATAACACCTGCTCCGAAGTCTTCACAATAACCCTGGCTCCCGCTGGGGGATATAAGGTGAGACATCTGCGAAGGAAGACGATATCCCACCACCCCTAAGCAACTCTCACTTGACACTTTTTCGTTCTCAAGTCAATCACCCTGACCCTCAGTTGCTATGGACGCCTTCACATCTACCGTTACCGCCCCCGTCACCACCACCCCTCCTCAGGAGGTTGACATGCCCTCCGACTACGAGAGCGGTAGCCCTGGCGGGTCAAACGGCTGCATCATTGCTTAAATGCCACGTACGTACGCTCACTAGCTCTACAACACATCCGATTGACTAACCTCTTGCTTGATACACAGGTAGCTTGCGCTTCACTATTATCACACTGCGATCTCTGATACCACACACCGCACCATTATCCCCTACATTATCCGCATCACCCACCCATTCATATCCACGCGAAACATTTTTCATGTCCGCACGCACATTCATCATCTTCTCAATTCCGCACACGCATTTTTCGTTCTGCGTTTTTATCAATTTCGGTTCAGATTTGGCGTCGATGTACTCCGCCTTTTAACTTATCCTGTTGTCTTGTTTGGTTGGGTCATTTGTTAGCAGAGGCAAGGGAATTGCAGAAGGAGAGGCGAGGGGCGATTAGTAGATTGGTTATTCGTCAGGCTTAGTAAGGTCTGGACGACACGAATGAGATGAATGCATGATTACTGTTGCAGCTTCTTGTCAACTTGGCCTGCCAGACCCGGTAGTAGCTTCACCATAATACAAGTCTTCTCTGAGATCGTATCAATGGTAATCTCGCCTGCTCGCAAAAATCGGGGAGTCGGATAGCTTAGGGTTACAAATATGGAGTGATATATATACATAGTTTTATCGACTGTCGTAAAACATCGTTATAGTTTGCCACGGAGACTAGGAGCGATACTACAGCGACGCGTTGATATGTCAGCTTGAGTGAGTCCTGAGATTACGACGAGCGCGGCGACAATAAGATCGAACACATAAGTTCTTCAACTTCGAATAAGCCTCCTTGACGTGTCAAACGACCATACTGGATGGCAGTATTTGGGAATTATCTCCTATGCAAGGTGGAAGGTTTGGTGAGAAGATACATATTGTCGTCACTTGGATGTCTGATCGACGAGTCTCACATCTTCCGGCTCAAGAAATGCAGGTCAACTCAAATACTGAATCTCTAAGAGTTGAACACTTCCTATAATAACAAGAACTCATAGGACAAGGTCGTCCCCAAGACGCGTTAAGAACTTGAAGAAACGGCGAAACTGAGAACCACGTGCACGAGCTCATCGGGACCCGGGATCCGGCGAGACCCGCCCCCTCGGTCTCGACATAAGCCGGGTCGTCTTGAGGTCGTCGGCAACAGGAAGAAACGACCTGGGCCATTGAACTTCCTCTTCTCTTTCCTTCATCCTTGCTTCACCCTCATTCTAGGGAATATTGTGCACACAGCTGCCCATGAATACTCGGTATCTCCATACAATGTACATGCGGTTCTATTCAAAGCGGACTCGGTAGCTAGTTGGCTCGGACCGTCAACTTCAGATACATTTGCATCTCCACTTCCATGCCGTTCCTGCGCAAACGTCAAGTCATGTACAGTAATACATAGGAGAACACCCCATGACCCACCGAGGTTTTCGAAGGGATTCGTCAACCGCGCGCTGTTCCAACGCTTGAATTGTGAGTCGTTGTCGAACTTTCCAGAAGATTCAGAATTTCCGCGCAAAGGAAGTGACAAAATGCTTTGGCTTACCTTTCAAGCTCCGATGCGGTTGAGAACACGCGAACTCGGGAGAAAGGACCTCCGACCTGAGACGAGATGGGAAAAATCAGAGATGATAAGATACTGATCTATCAGTGAGCGGGAACGTCTGCGCACGAGCAGGAAATAGTAACCTTACTGTGAATGGAGCTTGAGATTAAGGTGATAATGAACAGTGAGCATGGATGAAACAAGTAGCTGAATGATATCGATAGATATCATGCAGTCGCCCTGGGGAATGAGCACAGGGAGAAATCAATGTTTTGGAGCCTATTTCTCACTATAAGCCACTCACACATGCAAAGGCGAGACGCACGACCTTGACCCCGATCAGCCAGCCGTGCTTATCCTGCCACATCTTGCTGCATATTCTTGCACCTCTTCCAGAGGCGGGCCTGCCTCTCATCTTCAGGACCTCGGTCCGTTGCGAGGAGAGTGTCGTCCTCGCAAAATGGCCTTCTTCGATAACGACTTTGCTATGGAGCTATTTGGAGATGTGGGAGGCGCAGGAATGGAGGATGGCGACGTGTTCCACGATCAATTCCATCCCTTCCAAGGCCATGGCAACGGGCCTATCCAGAACGCAACTCCAGTCAGTACTGATTACTGAACGCTTTGTGATCACACCAACTCACCTGAAGTAACGCTCCAGGCTGATACGCCCTTAGCCGACACACAACCGAACATGCAGTACGCGCCACAGACTGCATACTCCGTCTCGCATACCTTCCACGCGGGATTCGTGGCAAATGGTCAAACACCGGACACCATTCTCGTAACCCCTGACCACATTCTCTTCCACGCACACACAATGTACCTCAGCGTTACATCACAAAACGGGTTCAATGGCTTGGTGGATCCTGCGGCTGCAGGTCCCGTCACGCCAGGGGTACCGATGATCATATCGGTCCCAGAAGACGCAATCTTGTTCAACGTTGTCATCCACACGATCTACCACTTGTCATGCTGCGAATACAACCCACCATTAGACATCTTATTGAGCGCCGTCAATGTCTTGAAGAGATACGGGATACATCCTCAGGACGTCGTCGTACCCACTATGCCGTTATACGAGCACATCTTGTTGGAGGCCCCTCGAAAGCCTCTTGACGTCTTCATCGTCGCCGCGGAGAATCGGCTGGAGGATCTCGCTGTGGCAACATCGGCACATCTGCATTCGCTGCAGCTTCCGGATATCACAGACGAAATGGCAGAGCGCATCGGATCTTTATACCTCAAGCGACTGATTCAGTTGCACGTCGACAGGGCCAACGACCTCAAGAGAGCCCTGCTCGACACTCCCAAAACCCACCTCGATACAGTGGACTGTGGATATGTCGAGCAGAAGAACCTCGAGAGGGCGTGGGCTCTCGCCGCCGCCAACTTGCTTTTGACCGTCCAACCCGGTACGAGCTCATTGGTTGTGATTTTTAGGACTAGGGAGCTTACCATGGTTTGTTTGGATGAAGATCTGCCTGTCAGTGTGTTGCGATCTTCTCTAGGCTCGGTGGAGCGGCAACTAAGGTGCGAAGATTGTAAGGCGTCACTTCACGCCAGGGTGCGCCAGATCATCCTGCAGTGGACGACGATGACGAGAGTAAGTGACTGAGTTCCATCTATCATTCGTGCGAGACACTTACAGAACTAATGTTTCAGCGCACAATCTAGACCGCAGACCCCCACCATCTCTCCTTCCCAGCCCCTCGCCCCCACGAGATTCTTCATCCGCGCAAATAGAGAATTTGTCTTGAACTCAGCTAGGAGATTCGATTCATTGACATATAGCTAACATTTAATGAAGATGCCACGAACCTCTTGCGATTGAAGTCGTCTGCGATGTGCGGTGGGATCCGTCGAAGGCATGCCTGTTGGGCGCGATAAGCAACTGCGCCAGGCTGTGAGTATTCTGCTTGCTCCGCCGTCTGTGGGTCTTTCAGGATGGCTATCAACGAGTCATGGCGGATAGGATGAATATGTTTATTTACGCACTGTGATTGCGCTGACCAAGGCTTGGTCGGCCATCTTCAGATACCGAGAGAACGAGCTGCGGATGGACGATGTTTGCGACTGATGCCTTGAGAATAAATAACTCTTGTCGGGAATATACGAGGGGTTCCAGGATGTTGGGACGATGGAGGATTGAAGAATAAAAAAATGTTTGAGAGTAAGGAAGTAAGGAAGGGGGAAAGGCGAAGGGCGCTCGAGTCCAAGCAACCCTTCTCCTGTGCACGATCACCTTACCGCTTTTTCACTTCCTAGATCCTTGTCCGATGTCCTCAGAAATATATTGTACTTGTCCGTCTGTTTTGTACGGAAAATCCGCCGCATCCCATCGCTCGACATATCCTCCTCCTGTATTATTGCTTGACGAAGAGACACGTTGCAGTACCAGGAAGCAAGTGGCGAAAACCAAGAAATAATGGAACATTACAACACATCCAGTCCCAACAGCCGAGCGTTTTATATCTTTCCCCGCTCCTGTGTCGGGGTAAAACTACGCCTATGACTCCTCTCCTGCATCCTTGCATCCTAATTTACTTTCCAAGAATCATCACCGACGGTGTTCTGCTTCCGGTGCTACTCTACACAGCGGTCCGACATGAGGAGGAGGGAGGGACGGCGTATGGCAGATGATACACGGTCAGCACCAGTCCCTTATCCGCAGTTGCACATTATCCAGCTCACCCATTCATTGACATGTCTTCCAACTATGTTTTGTTACGCTTCCTCTCGTCACAGCTTTGCGCCGCTTGTTGTCCGTATCTATCGGTAGCCTGCCTTCGAATATCAGGACTCAAGGTAATTTACGCTCAAGAAGACGTCTTTGGCCACGCTCTTCAACTTCGTGGAATAGGTTCTCCCCTACA
This sequence comes from Antrodiella citrinella, assembly GCA_004802725.1. Lineage (NCBI taxonomy): Eukaryota > Fungi > Basidiomycota > Agaricomycetes > Polyporales > Steccherinaceae > Antrodiella > Antrodiella citrinella. The sequence continues at coordinate 12,288 of SGPM01000455.1, forward strand.
TTCTATGTTCAACGGTCACCCTTCTCCACATACACCCAGTATTCTCCCGTGAAGAACGACCATCGGACAGGCCCAGCACCTGGTCGGTCTCGCCCTCCACGAGTCCCGGAACTTGAAGCTGACCAACGTCGACACCAGTTGGGACGCAGTGCCTTCCCTCTCCATTGCAACCTCTCTATCCCCCCTCTGGACGAACGCGACAAGAGGCGCACCGTTACAGACTGTGTGCCAGTGGCTCGTTCACATACCCAAGCTCCTCCTATTTCTCTACCAAGCCACCGACGATGTTGTCGACTCCTAGTGGCAAGGTGTGTTTCTTTCCTCGTAGTATCGCTCGCATAGCAGAAGAAGGCAAGGTTACAATGTAAGTAGCACGACGCTGCTTCGCCGTCCACTGGCAGGCTGTTGACGTCGTCGCGATGGGCCGGTGGGTACTGGTGGTACCTTGGCTCCACTTGATCTAAGGCGGGCGCTCGTGGGTTTCATGGCGGAACGCTGACGGATAGCTCGGTCCTTCAAACGCTTTGGTCAATTGCGACATTCGCAACCAAGTAAATCCGTTATTTCCTCGTTGTAATGTGTCTCAGTAATTCATCAGGCTTTCCATACCGTCGCTATTGCCGCGGAAGTTGTCTTGCAGACCCTACACATGGACGTCGCATGTCTCCAACTGTACCCGATGTTCGCATGCGGTGTATATTTTGCACCACATCGTTCTGAGTATCAGTGACGTCCGAAATCGCTTCGCTTGTCCTTCCTATCATAGCATGGGTCAACCTCTCAGGGGGATGAGGATGATGAGCCGGTGCTCAGAAACGAGTTGTCCGCCGATTTTTATGTCGTCTGAAGCATTATATGGCAAGATGTGCGCAGCTTCCAAGAATTTTGTTGGGAATAGGAAGCGTTCAAGAGGGTGCAGCATAACAACCGCAAATAGCGGGATTTTTCGCGCTTGTTGCACGTCAAGGTTCGCGGAGATCCAGAACTCTTCCTTCTCGAGCTCACTTGTCTAGACTGAACGGCAACTGAACGGTTTGTCTTTCGCATTGCAATCGCATATCCAGATTGGGAAAATATTCTTTTGCGGGCCGTCGAGGCGGTGGGAGGCAACTCGCTCACCCGGACGTTATAGAGCGTGTGACCCATTAATATTGACATGGCACATCAACACCTGGAGTCTGGACCAAGTATTATCTGGCGGTTACCGCTCTGGAAGTTTGGTCACGAGGGTGCCAGTGAGTTGTGTAATTGTTCGCCATCGATATCCTTGCTCTAAGTACTACCGATAAACCGATACACCGCATCTCAGGCCTCCCGCACCATGGCTCTACAAACATTGCGGACTAAATGGGCCTTTATCCAAGGTCAATCGCGTTATCCGGACGACGTCGGATTCAGGACTTCCAGAGTCAGCGACAAGTCCCTTGTGAAAACTGGACCGGGTATCGACCTCTTTGAAGCAGAAACCCTAACGTTCGTTCGTTGCCAGACATACATCTATACCCGTACCCGCCATCAAAAAAGCTTGGACGCACAAAGGGCGTACTTTCATCAAGATGGAGTTCGTCGACGGGGTTGACCTGGGATCTGTGGTGGCCTACGATGTCTGAAGAGACAAAGACTATCGTCATACAACAGTTGAAGGGTTTTGTCGCTGAGCTCAGGTCGCTCCCGGGTTGCCCTTTGGGTGACGGGGCAGTATGCTCCGTGTCCGGTGGCTACGTTCGAGCTGTTGGGCGCTTAGGCTTCGCCAAAGCTGGCCCATTCCCCAATGTTGACGCGTTCCATGCCCATCTTCGTTCAAACACACCTTTCAGCACCATAGAACGGCACATTGATGGCGCACCCGTCTCAGCTTTCCACAGACGCGCATTCCCTACATCCAAATTCACGCCATGGCGACCTTGCTCCTCGTAACATCGGAGTCGACAAAGCAGGGACCGGCAAGATCATGGCACTGTTAGACTGGGACGCGTCTAGATGGTATCCGGAGTACTGGGAGTACTCCAAGGCCATGCGGGGCCATTAAGAATATGCGGATTGGTCTTCTCGCATCAAAGAGTTCGCAGGAGACTTTGACGAGGAATACAGGCAGGACAACCTGGTTGAGGCTTTGTGTGGGAATATGATAGACGGGGAAATATAGTTGTCGGAACCACGGAGGAATCAAAAGTTGTGTAATCCTCCAGGTTTTGTTTGAGCTAGCGTGCGGCCATTCAGCAGCATAACACACTCAGTTCCCTCCGTTGACACGGGAAATGACTGACATACCGCGGTGAGTCCAAGTTACTACCCAGCGGGCACCAAGCAACAGAGTCTGGTGAGGCCTCATCGTCACAGTTCACCAGGCTGCATCGTCGTCGTCGTTGTTGTCCGCTCACCTACTAATTATATTACACTGTTTGACGCCAGACTGTCATATGCATGTTTCGGTGAGTCCAAATCCCCATACAAGAGGGTCTGCTGAAGCCTAGAACCATGGGAAGCCTAATTTGTCTGGGTCGTGGCCACGCTCCTTTCGAAGCATCTCGTACTTCGTCGTCAAGGGAATCCTGAACGCAACTTAACACACACCCCGTTGAGAGCCCATGATACGATACAAGGTCGTCGCCGTCGTCAACGTCAACGACATCGGCTGTCCCTCGGTTCCAAAGTAGGCCCGTGTATGGAGAGTCCCAAGTTCCTACTCAGCGTCGCACTATGCAAGCGTCCGCTGAGGCAACAAACCATCTATCCTGGTAGGAATAAACTTCATGCTGGAAATGTCAAACAAGGTACTCACAAAATTCAAATTTAGCAAACGCGACAACCTGCTGCTTGACGTTGGAGGCCCAACATCTACCGTCACGATGATGATGCATCTACTTACGAGACCATCATGATGAACCTCGCGATTGGTCCGTAGATCTCCGATTTAATTTTTTGCATGGCGGAGTTATAACAGTGGGTCTCCGAACGACAACAGCCGTCGGCTGATGTGGCAACTTGAACTCTCAGACTTCAGAATATTACTGTCTGTTGGTCCTTCGTGAACCCTTCACTGCTTGATAGCACGCCGTATTCTTCAGTACTTTTCACCGAAGCTATCTGTTCCAAGATGTAAGCAGCAGGGAACACGTTTCAGAGACATCAATGATCCAACTACGTGACTTCGACCGACTCAGATATGGTGACTCGGATAGAATCACTACTACCTCACTGATATCGGTACGCCCGAACTCATTTAATCTCAACATCTCATGTCCTAGGATCCTGATTCGCGCTTTCCTTCTCCAAGGAAGCTTCCTTCTCGACGACCTGTCATCGATATCCTTGGGCAGCCGCATGGCGGCGTGCAAAGATACCATGAAACACGCCACTGGGGATCTCATGTGTAAATTGCCTCATCTCAGGATATTCAAGAGCGCGTATATTGTAACTGACGCCTGCGCTTGCGTGCAACCCGAACCCTCAGGAAACTCGGACTTGGAAAACAAGGACCCTGTGGCAGCACCGCGCGCGAAGTGAAAATCTTCAGCAAGAGCGTCTTAGACGTGTTATAAGCATTGCAGCTGATGTGGAAAATCCTCAGCTTTACTTGGTCGTTTTAGCGGACATGGCACCGAGTGAAAGCAAGTGAGTACTCTTGTAAGATTATCGGCTACGAACCTGATAGAACGAACTCATGATATTCAGGCATCTAGAAAACTGCTTCATCGTCATTGCATTGGGTCCGTGTCCTTTCGCTTTATGATTTCCTTGCGTTAGCTGCTGACCATATCATCAGTCGTAGCAACATACGACACGCTCCTCACGCTTTCTCGCGAGATTGATTGCATATGGAGACGGAAAATCACAGCAGTCACGGGGCTTTATTTTATCCAACGTTACTGCAGGTTGTGCATATATACGCTCTACATAATGAAACCACTACGCAACTCGGTACGAAGTATTCAACATTACTGCGTCGCTCACCCACTGATTTCTTGTAGGAGTACGTTTATATTGTCATCTTTCACAGCATTGTGGATGAACGCTATCGCACAGTTGTAAAGCCGTTATGATCACACAAGAGACGCTGTCAGTAATGGCTGCTTTTGGGACCGCATGTGCGTAAGCTCTGGGATCTTTCCTGGCGATGTCTAATAAGCAACTCCAGCATTCTCAACGCTGCGTGTCTGGGGAATATGCGGGAAGATCAACACGCTCGTGGTCGCAGTATTCTTGTGCAGCATGTTCGTACCATGCGTTAACATTGTGAGTTTTGGAATCGCATGATACCCGCTCCAAACACTAACTATTTCTAGTACAATTTTAGTAGACCAACTACATTTCAAGAGGCAGATGAAGTCTGTGATACAATTAATCCTCCGCCACCTGGACCCTCCGGACTGTGAGTCCTCCTGTCCTCGTAACGATGCAAAATGACTTCATCAACCTAAACTACTGTGACACGTTCAGCTGTAGGTGCACGTCGTCACTAGACAGGCGATTCATTGAATACCGATATTGCAGTCCCCATCTTCACGCGCAGCATTGCAATCGTCACCGATGTCCTAGTACTTGTAATTACTTGGATGAAGACGGCTCATCTGAGATCGACTATAATGGTCGTGAGCGACCGGCCAAGGATGTCGATCTTGCGTGTTCTGATTTTGGACGGTACGTCGTGTTCGTCTTTGTGAGTTTTGTTTGACTCACTGTTCCCTCCAGGCACGCTCTATTTTATGTAAGGCATAGATATTGGTCATTTCGTAGCCTCACTCACCCGAATTATCAGCGCTCTCTTCACACTCAATACAGTAACTTTACTGTTGGATGTACTTGTCAGTGATGGCCTTGGATCGGGGTTCATCATCGTCAACGACGCGTAAGTCAACACTGTGAATTGATGTATCGGGTTTCTCAAAATTCAGTTTCTCATATCTTCAGAATTTCTGCGACCCTCATCTCGCGATTCATTCTGAACCTGCGCTCCGTCTACGTCCCCGACGACAGCGTTGGAGGACCCTTGTCGAGCGTCTACTTTACGGACGGCGATTTTGTGACGCCTCTTGGAGTCAGCTCTGCCTGGGAGAACTCATCAGGTGGCGATATTGAACACGAGAGCGCATAATGGCATGAGAGGCCACTAGCCTGACACCACTGAGCCTCGGAAGCTCTGGAGAGAGTGCTCCCACCTCGCTGGCGAAGAAGGATCATCTATCATAGAGCCCTGAAACCACTGTATCATACGTTATATCACTTACTGTATCGAGTATATCGCAGAAAGAACGCGATCGGTCACGGTCACGTGCTGAGTGACTGTCACTCCGTGCAGGGCAGAATATCCGCTAGACGATATATAACCCGAGACTAAAATCGAGACTAAAATTGATAACTATCGAATTCTGAGGGAAATACTCACCGCATTAAGCAATCGATACGAAAGACAATACGTCAGCTTTCACGTGCCAGATATGGCGTGTATTGCCGGAGAAATACGGACCCAATCTCCCGAAAGATATGCGCGGTTTCG
>SGPM01000457.1:0-17478 GCA_004802725.1 Antrodiella citrinella
TCCCACCCTACCCTCACACCCTACCACCATACCCTCCACCCTACCAACCTACCCTCCCACCATACCACCATACCATTCCAGACATCAACCCTACCATGGATGGTAAGGTTCACCCTCCCACCCTTCCACCCTACACATACACCTTTTCACCCCACCCATCCAGCCTCATAGCCTACCATAATGATTTGCACCCATCCACAGAGGAGGTTGGGTCCAACTGCTTCTCTTCAATGATGCACACATTGACCACATCAAATTATTTTTGTAGCACAATACTATTGTATGCAAAGTAGCAGGGATCAAGTGCGGAATGTATTGACAAGTTATTCTAGATTCTGTAATTCTACTGCTATCTCCACCCTCCTTGCATCCATACTGTCCAACCGCGATATCATTTCAATGGCCTCCACGTCTGACATTGCCCGAATTACGTCCTGGGAGAGTGAGTCCAACTCATGGCGCTCATTCTTCAACATCGTGTCCTCAGCCAACAAAGCATTCCTCTTGCTAACAATCAGCCTCTTCTGTAACATAACTTGTGCACCTCTAGCAGCGGGAATAGATCCCACCACATTGGTACCTCTTCCGGCCGGCGGGTCAAGCTGACTGTCCTCGCCTTCAAAGGTCACTGAGGATGGTCCTGCTATGGCGTTGGCATTCCCGCGAGACTCCGATGGCTCACGGATGGGACGCGATGATGGTCCTGCAACGGTGCTTGCATCGTTCCCGTGAGGCCCTGACGGCCGACGGATAGGGCGCGGTGGCATCGGCACCGGCGACGAAGGGAACTCGCTTGGCAGCACATCATCGTCTACCTTAACCTTCTTCTGTTTCCGTGAATCTTCTTCAGACTCGGAGTCATCTTCCAGCTCACGCTTCGCCCTTACCCCTGCCAACGACTTCCCTTCGCCTTTCTTCAACTTCGCCTTGTAAGAAAGAGAGTCGCAAACGCGAAAGAGAACTTTACCATCCGCGTCAGTCACGAGCGGAATCATATCGCACTCTTTCGTGCCGACCGCGTACGACTGTTCTTCTAGAAATGATGTTTACACACTGAGTAGACAGCAATACTGAGGTATGTACCTTTCGTAAGGAAACTGAACTGCAGCCCTAAGCCCGGTCCAACCATTCCTAGTGGATGTGTCGCATAATCATAGGCAGGACCAGGGACCCACTCAGGCCTGCAGTTGGCCGGCACGTTGCTTACTCGGACCATGTTGCGTAGAGCAAACGTGAGGAATGTGCGACCGGGAAAATTGCGGACTGTCTTGGGATGGAGCAAGACGGCTGTGCGCAAAGAAACATTATAGCTTTTATCATAATCTTCAAACGACACGACGCCACTTACAGAGAGCTGTTCGACATTGTTCAACGTATATTTTACTCGCGTCGTCGCGGTTGTCACCACTCTCGGTCTTGCTCTTCTTGCTCCTCTTGCGCTTGCCAGACTTCATGGTTGTCTCCCCATCAGGCTGATTACTGGAACCAGCGGTAGGCGTCGGAGCAATGAAGGGATTTGTGGGTCGCACATCGGGCACAGGGAAGTAATCGGAGTATGGCGGGATCGGTTCGTCACGTATCCACCCACTCGCTTTTAACTTCATCCGACTGTCATAGAAAGGTCAGCCAATGAGCTCGCCAGATGACCACGACACATACCTAATCGCCATTGTCAGATACGAAGAGATGTTGCGCATCAAGTGGTTGTTGACAGACAACAACTCCGAGACATCCGTCGAATTGCCGAAATACTGCAAGTGACTTGTTCCTCGGTTATCAAGAGTTGGGTGGATTACCACTCCTAAAACATGTGTTCCATGGACCCGCCCCGCTATCCTTCCCTGTGCTTGTAAGTTTGTATGGATATCAGAGCGGAGTGAATGGCTGCACTCACCATGTCATTGAACTCCTTAGCGAAACCCTCAACTCTCTCCAGAATTTTCTCGCTCTTGTCGTACGCAGAATCGCCATTCCTTAATCTTGTCTCTATGCCCTCCCTGACCAATGTGATAAAGTCTTCGGGATTCTGGTCAGCGTCAGGCAACCCCAGTTCCTTGTTCAGTTCACGCCATGCGACAGCGCAACGTCTGTTGACTGCCGTAGTATCCTCTGTCGACAGCAATAAGTAGATGTCACCCTATGCTATCGGTCGTGCTCACCTCCCGGTCGTTTCGCAGTCTCTGGATCCATAGCGTAAGCTTTCTGGAAGTCATTGTAGTCGTTCTTCCTATTGTGGCTGAGTGAAAGAGTTCCGAACCCAAGATACCGGACCAAAGTCTCCATCGGCTTTGCGAACTCTCGAGAATATCCAGCCAGCGCCCTGCCAATCAGCTCCCCGAGTTCGATCAGCTTCTCTTGGGCTGGCTTGTCCAACGGTCCAGGCTTCGACTTTGGGGCATCTTGATCAAGGAGATGTGCAGTGTCGTTGACTATCTTCCGAAGGTCGTCGAGGAAGTGCGTCTCACTCGGCATGAAGAACGCAGGGACAGGATCATCCTCTGCCACAACGGCCGGCTCGTCATCATTGTGGTCCTTCTTGGACCTGCGCTTCTTCTTCTCGCCTCCTGAACCCGCCCTCTGCTTCCCCCTCGCTTTACTAGACATCTTTGCCTTCTTTGGCTTATTCGAACCTCCTTCCTCACTTGATAAATCCAGATCGACCTCAGACTCATCGTCATCGGACGAGATGGGCGCGACTACCGCCTTGCCGTCAGCGGTGTAATGTGTCCGACGTTTCTTGTCCGTCTGCGCAAAATCATCCGACGCTTGTGACGCGTCACTGTTGAACTCGCAGCCGTCTTCGCCTTCGTCCGCCTCACGGTCGTCCACCTCATGACGCTGGCGAGTGGATCGTCTCGTTGGAAGACCGTCGAGAACAGGGGAGACAATGATACCCAAAGGAACAGCATGTCCCGATGGCGAGCTGACCACCGCTGGTAGTGCCTCGGGGTTCTCAGAGTTCTCAGGATGTGGTGGCAACTCAGATGTGGCCTATGTGAAAGCATTAAGTGAGGGAAATTAACATAGGCGATGTCCGACCATATACGCACATAAACACCTTTCTCAAAGGTGGTTGCGTTCCCCGCAATTTGACGAAGCCCTGGATTGTCGAGACCCCCCTTGTGACTCACAGTCAGCCACCGATCACGATGTAGGATCACGAAAAGCACGTACCGTGTCGTCAATGTCGCGGGTCTCTTGAAAGACATTGGCAGGAGCCTGCTGCTCGAACGCAGCAACCTAGCTCAAAATTGGTGAGACAAGTGTATGCAAATGTGTCACACCGTATACCCGTCTCAATAGACTGGCCATACGGGCGAGAAAACCCCACCGAATACCCGTCTCAATAGACTGGCCATTCAGGGAAGCAAGGGAGGGAAGGGGTGCAGTGCAGAGGGAAGGAAGCGAAGGGGGAGGGAGGAGACTAACCTTTGTGTCGGCGATAATCTCGTTCGACTTCGTTGATCCTTTCTTGCCCACTTCTTCCGCCTTCAGATTCGATGGTCCAGCAGCCACCACAACCTGTTCGTGATGTCAGCTGTTTGAATTACATCCAACAACGTGGTCTGACCTTATCACCTTCCGAGCCATCCGCCTTTTCGTCCATGAGCATTGCCTTGTCGTGTGACCCATCAGCCATGGCTCCCTGTGCATGCATGATGTCAGAGTTGGAAATCATGCTGTAGCATGTCAAGACCTACGCTTTGAGGGGAAGGGCCGCCGTCAGGCTGTTCCTCGAGGACTGCTGGTTCTGTTGCCGCCAGTTGCTTCTGTTTCTTTCGTGCTGCAGGCTTTTTTGCCGCCACACCGCTGCCAGTAGACGCCTGAAAATCAAATGAGCACTACGACAGATGTACCCATGAAGCACGACTCACTTTCCCCCCTCGACTGAGTGGTCTCTCCAACGCTGCCTTCGCTTTCTCCGACGGCCTTCGGTTCCGACTGGCACGCGGAGGCGGCTCCTGGACCTCATTGGTGTTCTGAAGTGCGGACATCAGGGTGGGAGGGTGATGGTTCTGAATGGAGGGGTCAACAGACAGGGTGGGAGGGTGATGGTTCTGAATGGAGGGGTCAACAGACAGGGTGGTTGGGTGTGCAGGGCACTCAGCGACGCGTGTGACCACATTCCAACTAGTCAACAACAACCATTCACGCACAAACAAAAAACCCAAGAAGGGCGACCTCCGCGAACACCAGAGCCCACGTGCCACTCCTGTCAATAGATGAGCAATGCCAAGCCTGAAAATGAGAAAATGATCAGCTGTGCCTCACCACTTGAGAGAAGGGACACTCACCACCTGAGATATGTTGACAGTCCAAGACTGTTCGTCACACCTTACAACTGAGTTTACCATATTATCTCAGTGCTGGCTACTCCCTGCTCAGGAGTGATACATTCAACGTCTGTGTAATCGCAACAATGTCCGCGAGCTACCAATTCAAATGACAATATATACAAATAATTTACAGAGTCCCCCACCCAACAAATTCAAATCGCTGAAGATAACGTCCCACTTTCTTCCAAAATAGAATGATGTGAATCACCGGCATGAACAATTCAAGAATCGTCACGTTGCAACGACTTCAGCATTTCGGCAAACAATCTTCGCCGGAGTTTGGTAATATGACCCACAGAGCCCCATCGCGCTCGATGGGCTACCTTTGACTCGTGGCGCACGGGTTGTTCACGGACCATGGTCTTGACCCACTCAAAATCACGGATGATCTCCCCAAAAAACCACACCACAAACACCCCGCAATCCGTATAGTTAGGTTGCATTGGTCCCTGTTCATACATCAGTGCCTTTCCTACAGTCAACGTATCAATCACATACCACTATATTTATATGATGCGCCCTGCTCCGGATCTGCTTACCATCCCTCTGAGCCCGGGCAACGAGATATTTCTCCGCCGAACGTTTGATCTCATCGCGCGGGTATCCAAGAGGATCGAAACTCAGGATGCAACAGTCGGTCCTGTATAACAAATGCGTATGGATGATCACGTGATCATTCAGTGAAAGCCAGACAACTCACTCAAGACGGTCCATATTTCCAGACGTGTCCGGCAGCATTGTCAGACGATCCGGGTGTAAGATCACCAGCATAAACCAGTGTGTCCTTGTGTATCATTAGCGACCTCCGCGACAACATAGGAATGTAAACTTACTCCTCTACTGCGTTAATAGGCAGCACAACAACCTCCCGCCCCCAGATAACGGATCCGATCATCTTTTCGGGCTTTCGATACAAGCTCATCAAATTNTCACTGCTGACGTTCCTGCAAGGCCATGTCATTTGCTTTCGTTCGAGTGCCACATACTCCCACTCACAATTTGCTACTCGCCAATGGATCAAAAACCGAGCAGCTACTACGGGGTAGCCCGCCATCCTTGTACTTCCTCCATTGCAATCTAGACGAAGTTTCAGTTCTGAATCACAACACAAACATTGGCGAAGTCCAGCTTACTCAAACCCAATGCGCACGCAGGTGTCGTTCAAGAAGCTGTGATAACCGCCTTCGAACCCTTCCATGCGATACAGTTCTCCGAACATCACTGGCTCATACGCCTCCGGTGTATAGTAGAACCTTCCAGCACTGGGTGATATTCTCATAAGTAATAATAAACAACACACGTCGATGAGCATACCTTGCTGTGGGCCGTGCCTCCATAGGAAGCTCTGGGGGCACCATGACTGCTGAACCCATTCGATAAGGCACCAGCCAACGTTCGGGAGGCTCGACAGGGTCCATAATGGGAGATGTCTTGAGCTCGACACCGGTTTGGTTCGTACCTACAACGCCGACCCCCATTGATTCGCCATTGACATCGTAAATGCGCCCCCAAAACTGACCTTCCGGCACAGCCTTCAACGTACTCATCGCTGGTATGACCGCCTTCCTTCTATTGAACAAAGTCAGCGCCATGAATGAACATAGACTCATAATACTTACTGATCTGCCTTGCTCATTACCGGCGGCGGGGGCGCGATGACAACTCCCTCCTTCTCACCGTCGGCCTTGGGATTGGCTTTCAACCTCACTGAACGGGTCTGAGGTTTGGCCTTGATAGGATCTTCAGACGTCATGGTATCCGGCCAAGAGTCGGTAGTATTCCTTTTCAAGGTCTCCGAGGACGTGACAGCTTCAAGGAATATTGTGGGTGCGAAGCCCTTGTCATGGGACTTCGTGGCTGGTGTTGACGTCTTAACCATCCCGACATTGTTCGATATCTTGGTGGAAGTCGTGCTGGTGTTGTTCGCCTCGCGCGAAGATCCTGTACGTATGCCACTCATCCTTGGGGGCGAATTCGAAACAGCCTCTCCCTGGAGCGTGGTGGACGGTGATTCAAACTTAAGAGGAACAGCAGACATCCTAAAAGAGTCTTAGTTCACACATCGTTCAGAGCGAGCCATGGACGTACCTGCGTAAACGCGCCTGCAGCTTCTGTCTGACATCGGTCTCCGATCCAGACACCATCACCGGACGTGAGGTTCTCGAAGGACGAGCCTCATTCAGAAGCACAGTGGACTGCGACTCGAGCTGAGGAGGCATGGTAGGCACACTGAATCGACCTTAGTTCACATATCATTCGGCTCACGCGATGCACGCACCTGTTNACACGCGCCTGCAGCTTGTGTCGGACATCCGTCACAGCTGTAGACCCCATCACTGCACCTGTGCTTCTTGGAGGGTTAGCATACGATACTGGGTCATCAAATTGAAACGTACCTGCTAGCACGGGCCTTGCCAAGACGGACTGCCAATCTGTGTCTCACGTCGTCGTCGCACTGAACACCTTCCATTGAGACAACATCGCTAGGGCTGCACTGAACATCTTCCGGGGCCACAGCAGCATTGCTAGGACTACCACTTAATTCACGTATCCAACACAGAGAGAAGGAACATACCGTTGTAAACGTTTTTCCAACGCTCCTCTGACCCCTTTGCTGGTCGCTTGGTCGTGCTCATGAATCCGGTGACTTTCACAATAAATGAGTATTGCAACACCTCAAGATGAACATCATACGTACTCTTCCACACCCATTCCAGAATAAAACCCTTCGTCGTTCCCATTGCTTGCCGGAGGGTCCTCGTTATTCACGGTATGACTACAAAGTGCCATCAAGATAAGACCATTGAGAAGGAGCGACAAGCTTACCTGGCTAAATGTGATTCTAGTCTTCGCCTGACGACGGAAGTTGCTAGTAGTGCGAACGCTCCGTTCAAGGCGATCCATCTCGAACCGTCTCTCTCGCATCCTCTGACGAATTCGTGTCCGCAGTGCGAGTGCCTTGACACGGTACTTCACAAAGTCATTCTTCTTCAACTTCTCGAGGTCCACCTTGTCCTGGACGCCCAATTTACTCATTTCGCTATCCTGACGAGCCTGGAAGCGATGTTGTGTGGTCGAAAGAACGTCTCGCTGAGCTGCCACTGAGGATAATGTCTCCAAGTTTGTGGTCTCCATCGCTTTCGTCTCCAGTGTGGCCAGCTCCTCAGCAATATTATCAATAGTTCGTTGCAGCTGAAGAACAAGGTCGATGGTCTTCTTCGCGAGATTCTGATCTTGCCCTACCTCACAAAATTTAGCAACATCAACATGGCACTATGAGGATGTTGCTTACGAGGCTGAGGTTTCGTCTGTGCTTCTATCTGCTTCTTGTATTCTGCTCGCAGCTCCTCATCGCTCACGACGGTACCGTAAGTTATCCGCAGATCCTCGCGGAACTCCAGCATCTCAGCCCTTTTTCTACAAGCTTTCCCCCACTTCTTTACCAACCATGCGGCGATCTGTCGGAGCGATTGCCCTCTATGGAACTGGACCTGAATGTCTAACACCATCTTGCGCTGGTAGAACTGTACAAATAACATGAATAAGCCGTGTCGTAAAAATATAAGCAGATTCACATACTCCGCTCACACGCAAGCTCGCGATTAGTGGTTGCAGCATATGCCATGACCTCTCACAGCCCTCACCATCCGACAATCCCCATCCAACACACTTTCGAGGGTGGTACATCAGCTGACATGCCCACTCATGACCGTACGCGTGGAAGACCGCTAGCGCAAACAGGAAGCGGCGAAGGTCATCTCCCAGAAACCCAAACTGCCTGCAGCTGCGTTCCAGCTGACACGCAATATCATACAGGAGTCCGATCGTTGCCCGCTTCGGTAGATGCTTGAGGAGCTCGAAGATCAGAGCTAAGGCATAGTACTGCTTCTCTCCGGCAGATGTCATGTTGACCAACCAAATGATTCGGTCGTGGCGACAGACCATCGCCATGAGACCCGTATCCGCGAAGTACTTGGTGCTCGCCTTGACCCTCTTCTCGTCTGCTGCCTTGAACGACTCGTGACAAGTGTCTAAGACTGAGTTCGGTATCTTCATGCCGTCCTCAACCTTGTCCTCGGGAGTCTCCTTCGGTTCCTTCGGTGGACCCTTCTTTCCCTTCGTCGGACGGAGCTTCTCAACCAGCCTCTCGGCTTCTGCAACAGCTTCGTCTGAGAGAAAGCATGTCCGCGGATGCACACGAGGTGCGTCATACTGTCCACCCGCAGTTCGCCTTCTCTTCTGTGTGAAACATCCGTCGACCATAGCAACGACCTGCGGTCTTCGAAAGATCTCAGTGAACATGCACCCTTAACAGATAACAGAAACCAACATACCCTTCAAATCCAGCTGCAACCATCTTCTCGAATACGTAAGGGGCAAAACAAGCGGGGCACGCCTTCTGCAGGTATGAAGACGGATGTTGCAGCCCAGGCTCTTCAGACGCCTGATCAGGCTCTGTAGTCCGTTGTGACTCCGACGCCGACGCATTCGGGAGTACTGGGGATGGGGCTTGCCTCTCCGGCGGGGACGCAGACATGTCCACNTCGGATGACTGGGCTGCTGAAGCAGGTATGTCCGCANGCGCCGAAGGCGGTGCCGGACCAGACATGTCCACTGAGGTTCGACTATCCACATCAGCCGGTAACCCTGTAGCATACGCAATGAGTATCACAACACTTCCGTAAGCATGCATAACCCTCACTTGACTTCTCCAGGAGCAAACGAGCATTATCAACGATCTCCNTAATTTTGGCTTCCGCCGCATTCACAAGAACCGTATACCACTGCAGCGACTTCCCGAACCTCTGTCGCAGAGAGTTCTGATCAAATAGACGTTGGTGTCAATACTGATAAGGAATATGCAAATACATACCTTCCAATCGAGCTTATACGCCCGCTTGCCAAGTGAAGCCTCCAACGCGCCGCACCAGGCAGACACATTCGGCGCAGCACGCACAGATAGTTCGCAGACAAAGTCTAACATTGCCATATCAACAGCCAATGTCGGAAGGACAGGAGCACAGGGGAAAAGTCCTTTGCGAACGAGCTGCAATACAGCTGGTGAACACTTGCAAATCTGAAGTGACATCGACTCGATACCTGAGATCTGATGTTAAAAAGCGAATACATACAAAAATGAGGCTACTCACGGTCAAAGTACACACACAAGACTGACAAACGCCTACTTGTATCTCCACATGTGCATGCCTCACCAGCACTTGGACGTTCTCTCAGAGACGTTGTTTGCTCTATCAACTCCAGATACGGATCCACAAGACCAGGAATGGTCTGGTCCCAGACATTCCACTGCCTCTCCTTCTTGAGTCGGCTCTGTGGTTTCGTCGACGGGCCGTTGATATGGACTGTCTGCGAAGCGGCAAAAAAGTCCTCGTTCTGCGCAAGCGAGTGCCCCTCGAGCCCAACTGAGTCTCCGGACAAGGTGGCTGGTTGCGCACGGGCTCTCCCAGACTTTACAGGAACCGTCTCACTGCTCCATACGAAGTTTCCACTCGGAGTGACCAAGTCAGGGATGACTTTAGGCCTCTTGGCCCCTCGGAGTGAGCCCCTGGGAGCCCGTGAGCGAGGAACATCCTCGACTCGGATGAGCTGAATTGGAACTGATCTCTCCCCAGGTGGAAGATCGGGGCCCGACGACGACGACGACGACGCGGCAGGCGTGTCTGCAACGATAGCGGCCCGTACGCGTGCCCTAGACTTCTTCTTGCTACCCTCCAGGATCTTCATAAATTTCGACATGGCAGCAGCAAAAATGTGAGGGGGAAAACAAAGGACAAAACTTCGCAATATATGCTGCAAGCATATATCAGCGCACATACAATTTGCATTGCGGACACTACTCACCCGGTGTACCTTGATAATNGGGCCATGTCTGCATGGATAAAATTACATCAGTGGATCGGGACACTACACAATTGGAATTTCAAGACGAGACCGATGCACGGGCACTACACCAAAATAAATGATCATGATCAAACTACAATAATAATTGACTAGCACTATACAGAACATACACAATATATACAACATAATGATACAAGACCAGACTGCAAGAAGATTCAGAAGACGCAACAACACGCGACAACCAAGAAAAAAGTCCAGCATACAGATTAGTCCATGTTATGAGTCTCATTCACATGCGCGCCCTTGAAAACGTTCGGAGCGGGGATAACAGCCGCGGTGGGTTTAATTGTGGATGGTTTCCGCAAGGGAATGGTTGGAAGACGGCCAAGAATGGAGTGGGCAGAGCGGATGTAGAACGTGAAAACGGCCACGGCGTGCGACACATCCAGAATGTCGGCAGATGTCGCAAGCAACTGCTGCAAAGAATGCGTTCCGGTACGGTCGACACTTGGCCACACCGACATCAGCCTCGCAAAACGTGTGATGGCCCCGCGCCGAATCCGCACGTTGTCGCTGGACAAGTCATCCTCGACCTCCTTGTATGTCCATGGAGGCGCAACCCAGCCCTCAGCGGACCAAACATGGGCCGCCGCATTCGTACGCTCCCAAGCCCCGTCGGAGGTGCGATAAATGTCGGCGCAAAGCGCGCGATCGACCTGCATGACCTCCAATCGAAAGCTAACCATCGATAACTCCCAAACTATCTCGGCCCAGACCTCACCCTTCCCAAGCAGTTGCTGCGCAGTGTACTCGTCACCACCCCACATATTGCTATCAGTATCCTCAAGGGGGGGAAAGCCAGCATGTACGCCAAAGCGCACGTTGATGTCAAGTCGGGTTCCCAGACGCTTGTCGAATTTGCGGTCGTTGTGATTGTTGTCAACCCGTCTGCGCTTAGACGGCTTGTCACCCTCGACGCGATTGCGTTCTTTTGTCTGAACGGCTCGCACAGGTAGTCTGCAGATATCTTCGACTGAAGCTTTTGCCTGGCACTTGGTGAGATCAATGTCAACCAACTGGTAGTAATTCCCGTCGAGGGCCATCCGCCATTCTTCTCTCGTCATCAACACACGACCGCGTTGGGCTCCGTGCAAGATTTGACGCAAGCACCACAGCCGTATCCGCAACCAGCGATGAAGCATCCGGCAACCAGTCTGATTGTCCGAGGCATAACGGCAGAACATGTGAGGCGAGGGCACAGCGTACAGTAGACGATCCTCAGCATGATCCACCAGGTCACAAAGAGTCAGAGCAGCAGCCCAGCCGTCCGTCTCTACCGGCACCCACCCTGCCCGTTCAGCAGGTCGATTTGCCTGCTTCCTAGACGAGCCAGCAACCCGACGCTGAGTGGATTGTTGAGAGCTACCAGCACCCAGACTCGCTGATGAAGCACCAACAACGGGATGATATAGCATCTCCGGAAGAGGCTGATACGGGATGTGAGGAGCAGCGAGAGAATACGAGAGAGTGCCAGGAACAGAGGGAGGGTGCGACAGGAAATCAGGAGTGGCAAGAGGGTGAGACGGGAGGTCGTGTGGGCGCGGTGGAAGGAAACTGGGGGCAGGCGGGAGAGATGATTTGGCGGCAGGCGGGATGGAGGTGAAGGTAAAGTGAGAAGGACCAGCAACGGCGCCCTGAGACGGACCAGCAGCCGACGGACCACCCGCATTAGCGAAGGAGGGAGCTGGAGAATGAAAGGAAGGACCTGGAAAGAGTGTTAATTGACCACTATCAGACCCCGAGTAGATATCATACCTTCGCTATTCTCGAAAGATACTTCGGCGTTGTTCATGGGTTCCACATCGACATGTTCGACTGTTGATCACAGCGGTTGTGAGCACAAAGTGATCAGCACATCAAAACTATTGCTCACCTGGAATAGCTGCCTCCTCGTCCCTTATTGTGCGATCAATGATTGCCAATGCCTCCTTCACATCTTCAATGTTTCCGAAAGTCACCGCCGAGACGTTACTCATGGAGAGAGATGGTGCACCAGCGTCCAGATCAAAGGCGCGTTCGACGGTGTTCTGGTACAGAGCCGATGCAACGTTAGGATCATACTTGAAGGTAGCAGCAATCAGGGCCTGGTTGGATACGCTCATCCTCTCCAGTCGATCGATCAGACTGGAGCACGTCGGATCGTTGTCTTCCTCCTCGCGAAGCCAAGCGGGCGCATTAAGTTGGAATTGACCCATACGCATCACAGTTGTCGCGCTGAAAGAATATCGGAAGGAAATGAAAGGAGTGCTGCGGACGATCACCGTCCACTTCAAGAAAGAGCGAATCGGGCGAATGTACCACACGGGAACACCGATACGATACATCTCTTTCACAATCCAGTAGTCGTCTGTGAAAAGACCTCGCACAGGCAACGGACTGTGACGGAAATCTGACTCGGCATCGAGCAACCTTGGCCAGAAGACGTCAGAATAGACGACCCACGCTCGAAGTGCTAAGAGCATGCGCTGGAACTCTCGGAACACGAGCAATGTCTCGAAAGGGGTCATGTCGCCGGCAAATAGTTTCATGAACGACTGGCGCAACCGAGTCTGCAATTTCTGACACAGATTATGCCTCTCCTGTGCCCCCTGTCGCTCCACCTGCCCCAGCTTCCTTAAACGCTCCACTACCACCTTAACACTCTTCTCGATGAACCCAACGATCTCCAACACGGCGGACTGCATGCGATTCAAGACGTCGTCGTGCAAGCGACCGTACTGCCCGGTTGGAAACACGGCATTCGTCTTGAAGTTCCTCTCCCTGATGTGGAACCATGGTGCATTCAAATCCGCAAACTGTGGCAAGGCGTTGTGAGTATCCACGATGAAGAACGACTGATGCTTGAAGGTAAGAAGATCCGGGTTTGCAGGAGTGGCAAATGCGAAAGAGCACTTCTTGTCATGTTCCTGAGGCCACTTGAAGAACTCGAGGGAGCCCAGCATTCCGTCCTCGTAGTACTGAATTTTTGAAGACTTGCGAGGCAGCTGCGGAATAATCTCCACGTTCGGGGTGGATATGTAGTACCCTTCACGCGTTGGGTGTTTCGTGAAGCGCAGACAGTCGTCACATTGCTTGACAGTGCTCGAGGAAGGAGGCTGTCGAGCCTGGAACACTTCCCAGTCACTATCAAACACGTCACCGCCAGTGTCCAGTAGCTCAGCAACACGAGAAGACGGGCTGCAATGTTCGTGTTAGAAAGAGTGAGATCCACAAAATTCATTGCACGTACTTTTCGGATACAGTCCGAGCAGAGGTGGACGAAGAAGGACCAGTTTGCGGTGCCATCTTACCGAGCAAATGTTGTCAGTTACAGCTTCGTCACGCAATATTGACTCATACATACTTTTGCGGAGACGATACAGTTGAACGACGATCTGAGACAGTGAGTTAACATCAAGACCAAACCATGGATAAAACTGGGAGATCACGTACCAAAAGCAATGGAAAAACACAGCAAGAAGGCTGTAAAAGTCGAGCTCCTAGCGATGAAACCACCCGGCCACTAAGTCACAGCATAGCAGCATCAATAATGAGACGTCTGGCATGACAGAACCCTAGGTACGCACAAGAAGAACGAAGCGTATGTCGCAACCTTGCAGCCAGACGAGGTAAGGAAAGTGGAGGAGGAAGGGGAACTCAACACCAAGCTCAATAGCTCGGACGAAGAGTGAAAATGAAGATACACGTCACCAAGCTCAATAGCTCGGACGACGTGATCGGGGAGAGGAGAGGGGGGACGAGAGGCCGACAGCGAGGAGAGGCGTTGGAAGTAACGAGGTGGTGATGACGAGAGGGCGACGACCGAAGATGCAGACGATGAGGTAAGGAGAGGAGAGGTGGTGAAGGCGGCGAGGAGAGGCGGTGAAGGCGGCGAGGAGAGGCGGCGAAGGCGACGAGGACGGTGGAATGAGCGACGTTGAGAGCGACGACAACAATGAGTGAACAGTCACAGATGGGCAGGCAGGCGCGTGCGTGGGAAACCTACGTTTAGGGCCGGTCAAAAAAACCTTTGGGATTCTGAAAAGATGTGTCCGAAAAGGCTGGAAACGGCGGGATTCGAACCCCCGTTCCCAGCGCCGCGCCTCGGATTTCAAGCGAACACCGGCTACAACACCCGGTCCGGTGTTTCTGACGTCATACGACGCGCCGTCATCGTCGTGCCTGCACCCGAGCTCATCGTCGGCCACGATGAGCTCAAGTATATGCTCATTCCCCTCGCGTTTGAGGTCGGAATTTTTGTGTATCATTTGTATTGTCCGTTATGTAGTGTATTAGTGTTCTCATAATGTATGTAGTGTACCTGAGTAGCTTACAATGGTTAACTTTAATCTCAAGCACTCCGAAGGCCTTTCGCGACGCGCAGGATAGTGAACAGGACGATGAATGAGTCAATAGTACTTATATTAAGTGTATTTACATGAAAAGATCGGAATGGCGTGGACGAGGGGACGTGGAAAGTCAGAGGAGCTAATACAAGTGGGCGGGCACGATAGCATTCGATGCAGGGAGTAGTAGAAGGAACGGGAAGCCGTGGATCGCAAACACGACGGTCCTGGACGTGTACATAGACGTTTGAAGCAGGCGTCGTAGCGGGGAGATGTGTGTGTGCGTGGGGGCGCATTGGCGGTACAGACACAAAATCAACGAGCTCACCTTATCATCCCACAAGCTTGCTCGCATTATTCTAACCATACTTTGTGTTTGCTAGTATGCTCCTAGCATATTCCGCCCATTTCCGACGCTCTGGAAGCAATACGAACCTCGTCGTGACCCCCGCCATTTTCGGAGAGCGGGGCTAGTAGCAGCGACACATCGGGTGATGCGGCTTCGCTATCTGTTGGAGCGTATGGCGAACAATGTACATCACGATATCTAGACAAATTTGAACTTGTAAGCGTGAGCAGAGATAGTACGAAAGTCGAAAGCTGTTCCCGTACCGAATGAAACTTGTACTCACCTTCGTGTTCTATATATGATAGCTATCATATCCCCACGATCCAGAACCATTGCTATATCTCCCTAGCGTAATATCCGTCGTGTCCGAAGTGAATGGTGCGAGTGGTGCAGATCCGACGAAATGTGGTCCGGACGTCGGGCGCTACGACGCGCATTCGTGAGCTCTAGACGTTGTGTACGTCCGGATATCTTGTGGCTTTGGAATATGTCCAAAGGCATACGCACCAGTACGTGTGTGAAATTTCGTGATGCGAGGGGTGGTACGA
The DNA here is from genome assembly GCA_004802725.1 of Antrodiella citrinella. Lineage (NCBI taxonomy): Eukaryota > Fungi > Basidiomycota > Agaricomycetes > Polyporales > Steccherinaceae > Antrodiella > Antrodiella citrinella. Next base: position 15,482 of record SGPM01000457.1, read on the forward strand.
GGTGAGATATTGCAAAAAGACGTTCAGCGAGAAGTCGAATGCCAGAGTACTAGAGACACACTGAGAAATGGTTTAGAACAGGTCTCAAATAATGTTCAGCGCTCAACTCAAACTTTCGCGCTTAACACCACATCCACGATAGATTCTCAAATCTATTCGCTCTTCGTCATTGGATAGCTTCCTACTCTTTTGCCTTTTGTTTTTCTGTGTATTTCACACAAACCAACACCATTACCGTCAAGATCAGTGCTGTACGGACGTTTCTGCACTTGGTGCACTCTCTGCCGCCCCCTTTTCACCGTTTCTCCTCGTCGTCGTGCGCCAGGACACTTACCAGCCCCGAAGACTCTCCGTGTTGTTTGTAGGGAGCCATGTGGTTGTAACAAGCCATGGTTGGGCCTTTTGCACAATCTACATACCGCTGCAGGTGGACGGGATACACTGGTGAGCATGTATTTTGTCTGCGGGATATTGGATGGGCGAGCAACGAAGGGGAATAACGGAGTCGTACGATTGGTGAGTACGCTGTCCTCGATGTGGTACTGTGGTTTGATCTTGATAGGTTATCGAGCGTACATTGGTACGGGCCTCCCTTTTCGGCGGGTCCGCGGACCTTGGCACGGCACCGACGCATGTTGGACGAAATCTGGACACGTACGCCTTCTTATCATTGGTGTAGGAACGCAATACAGCGAGAACGGTTGTGTATTGTGCGTCGTGGCAATCAAGGTGAGCCCATTAATGTTCAGCTCGTACCCCCATCCTGCCCCCACGTACAGCCCGCCCCCCCCACTACGCCATATGTTTCTGACGTCTATAAACATTTAGGACACACTCTATCTTCAATTACAGCGGATATCCTCGCTTACCCCGCTCTCTGCATCGAATCGTGTCACGCCCGCCCGCTCGTTTACGTCTTTCCACCCTCCAATCCTTTCCTCTGTACACCATTTCGATATACAAATGTTTATCCACTCTATATTACCACTATACAGATGGTTTTTACTTTATACACCCATTTCTTTGTTGGGAAAGGCCCTCGCAGTGTTTGAAACTAATGTGTTTCATTGTAAGCTACTCAGGTCTCCTACATACATTCTGACAAGGCGAATACACTACATAGAGTACAGTACAAATGATACACAAAAATTCCGACCTCAAACGCGAGGGGAATGAGCATATACTTGAGCTCATCGTGGCCGACGATGAGCTCGGGTGCAGGCACGACGATGACGGCGCGTCGTATGACGTCAGAAACACCGGACCGGGTGTTGTAGCCGGTGTTCGCTTGAAATCCGAGGCGCGGCGCTGGGAACGGGGGTTCGAATCCCGCCGTTTCCAGCCTTTTCGGACACATCTTTTCAGAATCCCAAAGGTTTTTTTGACCGGCCCTAAACGTAGGTTTCCCACGCACGCGCCTGCCTGCCCATCTGTGACTGTTCACTCATTGTTGTCGTCGCTCTCAACGTCGCTCATTCCACCGTCCTCGTCGCCTTCGCCGCCTCTCCTCGCCGCCTTCACCACCTCTCCTCTCCTTACCTCATCGTCTGCATCTTCGGTCGTCGCCCTCTCGTCATCACCACCTCGTTACTTCCAACGCCTCTCCTCGCTGTCGGCCTCTCGTCCCCCCTCTCCTCTCCCCGATCACGTCGTCCGAGCTATTGAGCTTGGTGACGTGTATCTTCATTTTCACTCTTCGTCCGAGCTATTGAGCTTGGTGTTGAGTTCCCCTTCCTCCTCCACTTTCCTTACCTCGTCTGGCCGCAAGGTTGCGACATACGCTTCGTTCTTCTTGTGCGTACCTAGGGTTCTGTCATGCCAGACGTCTCATTATTGATGCTGCTATGCTGTGACTTAGTGGCCGGGTGGTTTCATCGCTAGGAGCTCGACTTTTACAGCCTTCTTGCTGTGTTTTTCCATTGCTTTTGGTACGTGATCTCCCAGTTTTATCCATGGTTTGGTCTTGATGTTAACTCACTGTCTCAGATCGTCGTTCA
>SGPM01000458.1:0-17325 GCA_004802725.1 Antrodiella citrinella
TGGAGGATTGTCGAATTCCTTTTCTTTTCTTAAACTCATTCAAAAGCTTCAGTTCATTTCTACCTCCCCTTGTTTTATTTTTCTTTGATCAGGAAGACTTCTACTTCAAACTGAAGTTAGAAACTTTTCTTGACCATACATTCTTGTTCTGCATAAGCTCTTTTTGAGTTTATACTATTCAACATCCTCTCAAAGCAAGACACCGTCACGCCTCCTTCCCAGACCATGTGTCCCCCTCCCCCCTCGGCTTCTTATCCACCCTCACAACTGTTGACGCCGGCTACCTCGCTGATGACGAACGCGACATCAGCTCTCACAACACCGAGGCCACACAGATTCTGACAGCATTCTCTCAAGACGGGTTCATGTACCAGGACGAGATCAGCCAGTTCATCAACAGTGGTGATTTCTGGCACCAAGGCGACTTCATTGTACCAGGGACTGGCGATGTATCGCAGTAGGGTACTACGAGGCCTAGATGGGAGGTAGTGTTACAAACATGTGTGCGCTCTTATTCTTTTTCCCTTTTCCTTTCCCTTTATTTCCCTTTATCTCTTTATTCCCTCATCCACTTCCTTCGTCATACCCTTACCCGCATATGGACTCCCATACATATACCTAGTACAACTCATCCCCTTTTCTATTCCCTTACTGCGGATGAACCATCACTGTCCAACGCTCACCGTTCCAATGGTTCCCTTTGAATGTCCCCCCTTTTACCTCCGCAGTTCCTTAGTACTTGAACGATCCTTCTTCCGATTCCGCAGTTCTCATACTAGTGTGTGTATAGCTGGTGCTGTACCAATAGCTAGGGTTAGGATTGATAAGCACCAGAATAGATAAGGATCTGAACATGATCTAGCTACCACACATACAAAACATATCTGATCTGAGTACTGAAACTGTCAAAGGGTAGTATCAAGTGTATCGTAATTTTACAGGGTAAAATAGTTTTCAAAAAACAAAAAAAAGGGGTCTGATTACAGATCTAGATCAAGAGATGCTAGGGTTAGATCAGTGATACAAAACCAGAGCTATTGATGATAACAATCTTTATTGATCATGATACAAATGATGGGCGCCTATTTGGCGTTTAGCTGGCTACACTAGAAACTTACTTACAGTCAATACAAAATTTGTTCCCATGGTTTGGGCAAAAAAATGTGTCTGCTTACAGTCATCACTGCCAAATTCCCAGTAAGAACGATTTCCTTACAGGAATCGTAACTCCATATTCTACAAGAAAGCTTTTGGACAACCAAGAAGAATTTGATATCTTGACAAAGTATTTCAATCATTTATTTAGAGCTCTTGAAACTAAAGTAAGTGCTTTTTGTTATTACTGTATCATGTATTAAATATTCTTTTCATTCAGAACCATCTTTCAGATGATACTGAAACTATTAGTTTTACAGTTGAATCTACTTCTTTCCTTGAGTCCAGTCCTGCCTACCCCTTCTATGACTTTGTTCTCAACATCAATGTGCGCACCAATGTTCATCGTGATTCAAAAGATCTTCATCTTTGTTTGGTATTACCATTTGGTGAATTCACTGGTGGTGAAGTAGGCTTAGTAGAGCTTGGACTTGTTGTTGCCTTGCGCAGTGGTGATTTTATTATCTTCCCTTCTACTAAAATCTCTCATTACAATTTAGATTATTCTGGGGAGAGAGGATCTTTGGTGCTCCATACTGATAGTTCCAGCGTTGTCTGGACACCAGAGAATGGGTTTGCAGGTTGGATTGATGTTATCAATACTGATAAATGAGTAGAGTTTAGAATATATCTAATCAATTCGAAAGACTGTCTTGATTGAAATCATCATATTAAAGTCTGTTCTTTTAAATGAAACTGATTTAAGTAAAACAAAGACTGTATTATAATTAAGAAGGATTATTCTGTCTAGGATCTCGGTTGTTATTATGAATCTGTATATCCTGATGCCACAGTTGGTCATAAGTTAGAAACATGTTACAATTCTCCGTAAAAAGCTGGCCTTGCAATAGAAGACACTCAACAGCATTTTGTAAAAGAACAAATAGTCTCTCCTGTATCTCTTCTGCAAATGAAGAAAAATACATAGAGGGATCTATGTCTTGAATATCAAATGAAAATGTGATAATGGCTGAACGAGCGGCATGAATGATAACAGGAATAGAAAGTCGAAGATAAAGTGCGTTTATTCGGCATACAATGAGGGATAAATGCTCATTGTTGGTGGGAGTATACTCAGCTATGGCCTAAGCGCTTTGCTGAAGGATACTAGTAGCTTGCTCGTTGATGATCCGTTGAAGTTCATTGCTACGTTCCCAGAGGAACTGAAATAGCAGCTTGGATGATGTGGTGTTACAGTTTTCTCTTTACTTCTCCTATTTTCCTTTCGACAAGACCCCTCTTTGGACTTACCTGTATTACTCCTAGACTTTAACCCCTTTTCAAGATTCTTTCACATTCCATGACTCTTTCTCCATAGTTATCATTCTTATTTAGATATCCCTTGATTTCCTTGCACATGACCTCGGTCCATGTGACTGACTTACTCAGCATAAGCCATAGGCTTATTCATCATCATTCATAGTATTACCAAGCCTTTCTGCTTATTCCTTTACTTTGACTCAGCATATCTGTACCAGTATATAAACCTGTAGTCTCGCTGAGGATTATCTTCAGCTTGACCTCCTTTGTTCATTATACAAAGTGTCTTAAGCAAGAACCCAGATACACTCAGACTAGACTTGACAGGCTTAACATGCTTTGTCGTAACAATGGGCTTGCCACACGCGCGTCGCCGCCGTCACGTTTGGGGACATTCGTTTCCTGCGACCGTTGGGTTGCCTTGTTGAATCCGTATTGATTCCTCGCCAAGAGCTGCGCACGAAGTGAAGATTTCTGTGGCGGGAGTGGGCATAGTGCTATGTTTGCACGAGGACCTATTATATGTGAACGTATGTTGAAACAACCTAGCGCCATAGTTGTGGAACACTATATGGCGAAGCCAGAATGTCGAGACATTGTATTGCATGGCATGCCTCGGAATTCTCCGGGCCCGTTGTCAGCGCCGCAATACCTTACAACAGGCCTGCACTTTTCCTGATGTCTCTCATCCTCGAGGTCCTTCGCCTTGCATACTTCAGGGACCCTGCCAGTGTTGGTAATTTCTATGTCAAGGACATGAAGTCATCCCTTCCTGACAAGCCCTTCGAGATGGAGATACCACGGCCAATGCTGCTAATGGCCATCGCTGCGGTAAGCAATTTGTTTCGGCATGTCATCATCTTCAGTCACCTCGTTCTAGGTGCATGCTGTTATGAACTGGTGGACGACGGGGAGGCCTATACCTGTCCCATTCCATGTCAATACTGGTGTTGCGAATTACCTTGCAGCGGAGCTGTTCCTCGATGATGTCCTGCAGAGGGCAGGTCCTCTGCGTGGTCATCGCTTGTTGGTGACAATCCTTAACCTTGTTCGGTATGTGTCTCATTTGCCTGCGCTTTTGTTTTGCTTAATGATTGTCTTGTAGGAGCGCTTCACCTGCTGATGCTGGTGATGCTGGTGAGGATGCTGGTGTGGTTGACTATGCCAACATGCCTGAGTAGTGTTTGGCATCCTCGCACATCATCTCTTCATCCTCTCGTCTGTCACTCTTTTGTCTCTCTGTCTTGTCTCTGCATGATCTATCTCTCACCCTCTCTTCATCTGTCCTCTCTTTCTATATCTTGTTACTGCTCTCTGTTTAATCTCTTCTTATGGTCTCCATTATGTTTTGTGCTGGTCTTACATGGTGCCAGAGTATATCCTTCCCTCCTCTCCCTTGATCTTCCCACTCTTTTAGTCTTTAGATAGGATAGATACACCTTTGATACAGATGTTTTAATTGGCTTTGATAGTAATTTCCTTGGACCCAACAATACTATATGATTCTTCTGCTATATTGCTGAGTGCATTGTCTGAAGTGAAATTGAGGGAAGACTGTGTTCTGCACTGTGATTCAGTGATGATTATATGCCATGCCTTAGAGCACATCATGTCTTGTAGTGAATTACATGCTCACAAGATGAATTGAGCAGTTTTATGCATGAATCACCATGTATTAGGTCTAAAACTTGGTGACAACACAAGGCACCTTGCAGGTCACTGTTACGATGAAGCGTAATAAGCAAGTCGAGGTTCAGTCTGAATAGTGATGTCACTGTCTGGGTCTTGCTTAGGACACTTTGTGTATTGAACAAAGGAGGTCAAGCTGAGGATGGTCCACAGCGAGACTGCTAGTTTATATACAAGTACAGATATGATGAGTCAAGAGAAAAGATAAGCAAAGAGACTTAGTAATACAGCAGGCATTGATGAGTAAGCCCTACAGCTTATGTTGAATAAGCAAGTCACATGATAAGCAAGTCATGTGTAGATGAGTCATGACGAATGACGAGACAAAGAATAAGAGTCCGTTAAGGAAAAGAGAAAGAAAAAGAAATATAACTACAAGTTACAACGAAAACTGTAACAGTCACCAAGGATCAGTATAATCTTGCTGATGAGGATAATCAGGTAGGATTCATGGTGTTTAAGGCAATTACTAGTAATTCAATGTGATCAGCTTAGAAGGTTTTCCCTGATGGTAGTGTCCGGGTATGTCTCTAAGGAAGACCAAATTGACCGATTCTGGAACGGATTGCATCCGAAAATCCAGTCTCGGCTCTGGGAACATAAACTGAGTCCTACGATGATGCACCAGACGGGCTCCTGCACGCAGAAGTAACCCACCCAACAATGGGGGTACTCCTGGAGGAGGACACCACGCAAGGGCGTAAGTAGAGGAGTCGTAAGGGTGGGCCGAGGACCTAGGAATAGAGTAGAGTAGTCCGGTGATGTTCGTGTGTCGTCCGAGATGACTCGCGCAACGCCCGGTGACCTACGAGGCCGTACGAGCGTAGTACCGAAATAGCTACGAAGCCTGCGGAGAAGTACTAGACCGCGCGGAATGGCTATGGCGTGACTAGCTGACTGATAAAACGCGATCGAGAGGGTCCGCGGAAAGTACGAAGCTGACAGGAATAGGTCCGAGAGTGTCCGGACCGATGGACGATAGGGGCCGCGGGCGATATTGTGAAGATAAAGGAAAGGGACGCGGGACGATAGCGGTATATCGAACGGCGAGTAGAGGTGAAAACACGGCGTCGAGAGGGTCGTACACGCAATGGGGTCGCAGTAGAAGGTGAACGCAGTAGTAAACGCAGTAGAACTCGGGGCTTGTTAGAAACGCAACGCAACGCAGTAAACGCAGGATAACCAAAGAACGCAAAGGGGGTCGCAATAGAAATATACGCACGCGGTTCGCAGGGGTTCGTGAAATCTTCGCTCTCACAGGTATTAAGGGGGAAAAGGGGAGGGGGATCTTCTTGTTTTCTAATGTACATAGTGCGCCTACTTATAGTAGGATACGGACTAATCAAACCGGTAGCTACGAGAAAGAGTCGAAAAGTAAGAAATGAGATGAACGAAAGTGTCCGAGAAGGTACNAAAAGGGTCCGGAAAGTACGATACAATGTCCGAGGGAGATACGATAGACGAACGGGAGCGTGAAAGGAGGTATCGGAGTTGGGCGTATAGCTCTCGCGTGGCTCCGGACGGTACGCGGGCGCGGGATCAAGGGTTTCGGACGTCGTGGGTGATGCGCGGGTCGATCGTCGGAAGTTTCGGANGTGAGTGCGAATCGAAGTAGCGGTCGGAAGTCTTCGAAGGTGCCNAGGTCGAGGCGGACGAGTACTAGACNGTGCNTAATAGNGGCGCGCGGGTACCAGCGAGAATCGGGGCTCATCAGCGCCGCGAGATGGACCACAGTAAATCATACGGTCCATTTTCGATGTTACACAATTGGGAAAACATTGGCCAGTACGTAGCAACAATGTTACTTGTCACAGGGACACCGCGACATCAAGAATGAACCAGTCTAGAATCGCGTCGTGCCAGGGGCACGACTTTGTACGCTTAACCAGAGTACAGCTTGATCGGTCATCTCGAGACAAATAAACGTCGAAGGTGCACCAGCTTCGAAACGAATAACAGTGCACGAGTCAGNGAACACGGATCCAAGGCGTCGTTTCTTGATTAAAACTTCAGCAAANACCGTGCAAAAATATCCCCATTGTGCGACCACAATGCAGGAGAACTGATGGAGATAAAGACATCAAACATGGATGGAAAGTGTCGGACAGTATGACTCACCTATGTCCATGTCAGTCCAGCTACAAAGAAGCCGATTTACCCGTGTCTGACGCGTGGGATCTGTGAGGAGATAAGTTAGAGTTTGCTTCAGAATAGGACGCGTAAAGGGGATCNGATGTTGCCACTCCATTGCTCCCATGAGAGAATTCCATGCACTTGAGAGTCCGTTTCATCAGACTCGGCACATGTTCTTCGTGCGTGTAGGAATCACTGACATTTTAGTGAAAAGAGCCCAACCCCGAATCCGAATATACACCCTACGTTTTTGCTTTGTCCGAAGTATCGCGCGAGAACCTATCTAGATATCAGTTCAATTGAACTACGTGTTCTGGACAAGTAGAAACGAGGTACTCACCGCTGGGAATCATCAAATCGATCATTGAGGCGTACTGTCCGGATGAACGCGTCGTGTGCTGTCCAGGACGAAATCAAACGTCTCACGGACTCTCAAATGGTAACTGACAAAAGAACAATGTGACTGACTCTGAGATACTGCAGTAAAAGAGGACCAAGATACGGACCGTAGCGATTATCATTGCCATCCTGCAATCCATAATTGTATTTGTATTTTCTTACCGCCGCGCCTTTCCGAGTGACCGCCCGACAAAATGATTGATCGTCCACGCAGGAACGGTCATGTAGGGATTGAACAACAGCGGTCACAAACGACATACCACCTCGCGTATTCCTGCCACTTCCGGGACCTACTATGTCAGTATAACACGAGGTAGACCCGACGCCACAGTACGGAGGCAGGAGGCGGTGGGATACGAGAACACGCACCATAATAGCTGTGAAAATCACCATCAATCAATTGATAATTGCGATGCAGAGGACTTGCATTCTTTCTCGGCGGTCTAAATTTGGGGACTTTCTTGCAGTTCTTGGGTATTAGTATCGGAGTGATGGATCTGTGACTTTGAACGAACAACAAAGTCGCCGGAAACGGCCACTGCTCCCTTCGCCAGCGATAACCGAACCCTCCGACCGCTGGTTTTGGCATCTGTCGCCTCTCAAAATCGAGCGTTTGCGAATCTGAACCCACGAAGAGGCGGTTCCATGGTATGTCGTTTCGGAAAGGAGGTTATCACCGCTGTAGAAGTTGCACATGTAGGCGGACGAGGGTGGTGCTGTAAGCCATCGATCGCGAGCGTGGCTCCTCGGATCTGCAAAGTGCACAAAGCACGTTGCAGGGTATACATCGGAAGAAGCGGTACAAAAAGAAATTGTGTGCCGTCATTCGGACAAGGATAGACGACGACGCAAGTTCAGGATCCTAAAGTTGAACACGTGTTCCTTTGTATTTCATGATGATAGATTTCGTCATGATCACCGCGAGGATCCTAGGTTTCTGGAACAAGGCAAAATGAGAACATGTCCATGTAAGTCAGTGTGAGAAACCGATGCACTGCTGTACTCACGAGTCAGTAGGATTCACGTTTCCGTCCTTGGACGATTGCCACTGGCCAGTACCATCATCGATTCATCTTGGGCGCAACGAACGGTAAAAGTAATCCGAGAACAGAATAAGAGAAACCATAACCGTTCCGTTCACGGTTCAAGTCAACCATCGCAGCAGAGAAGAGTTATGGGAGGAAGGAAGTCGGACGACTCACTGGCAAAGGACGCGAACTTGAAGATTAAACGCGCATGCCGAAAAAGGCATTTGGGATTACATAATCTTCGATTCCGGTTTCGCGTCGGGCGAGCGCATCATTTCCAGTTCTTTCCCCGTACAGCACATTCCTCGTCGTCCAGCCATGTTTCCCTCAATACCCTTTTTCAATACTGCAATAGTCTCGCAACCTTTCAAACGCGCGCAGCTGGGTCTCTTCCAAGGCAAAACGAAGCAATACGGCAACAACGTTCCGTTTTCGAAACACAAAACCCGCCGCTCGTGGCTGCCGAACGTGCAGTCAAAACGCCTGTTCTCGGATACGATGCAGGATTTTGTGAGGGTGAAGTTGACGACGAGGGCTTTAAAGACGGTGAAGAAAGTACGTCGTGTTGATTCTGGGTCGTGACAAATGGTATTGAAGGCGTCTATTTATTGTGGTTATAGCACGGAGGTTTGGATAACTACGTGTTGAAGATGTCGCCGGACTTGCTGGCGTGGGAAGGGATGCGGATACGCATGATGGTGAGGGAGCGTCAACAGCAGATGGAGGCGTTGGGGCTGCCGCTGCCGTCTGCGTCAACACCCGTATCAACAGTGACACTACCTGTGGCAGAGAATGCTGCGCTCACACCTGCACATGCATCGTAGCATATGTCGGTGAGTACTCATTCTTGGCTTGCTGGGAGAAAATATACTGAAATGTTTCTAGTATGAAGCATAGCGAGGGCTGGCTAGCCGTTATTTTACATCCCATATATATTCACGCATTCATATCCCCATATCGATGCTCATTTATGCAAAGTCACACATTGTTCACGTCAGCGTGGGTACTATACCCAGTCTCAGCATCACTCTCGTTTGTTTGGTGTGGTCACGTACGCTTAGCCGATTCTATTTTCATTTTTTGTAAGTATATGTAGTGTCATATCTTTCTTAGACCCCCGTGAAAGCGTTTCCCTCACTCCTCAATGGCGCAGTGATATCATCCGGTGGTGCATGGCCACGAGAAATTATTTTCTTGATGTGAAAGCCGAAGATGTGGGCAACATTCAGACGTTGAGGTGAATCATGACCTCGCGACTTAGGGTTAGGGTTGAGTGTATCCCACTCCTCAGCGGCTCAGCCGAGCCAAGCTTGGAAATTGGAATGTACAGTCCCAAACTCCATCGCATTGCCGTCTCGTATGCACAATGCATTGTCTTCCTCACCTACTCTCTTCACGCAACCACATCCATCAATCTCCTTCGTGAATGACTTCCAGATACAATTGATTGACAATGGACGCAACAGCAGGCGAAGGATGTGCAGGGCTATGCGGTGCGTACTAATTTCTGCGACACGATTGTCCTAACTCATACGTCTATGTTCAGTGGTCTGTTGTACGGCATCACTGCTCATCTGGTGTGACACGAGTAAGTCCCTTGCCTCGCGTGGTCCTTGCGTCCTTGTCCGACTTCACAGCCCGCTGATCACCACTCGTTCGGATTTCTAGAAGCATACGGTAGTGGTGGTACCTCCACTGCATCGGGATGCTACACCTCCTGCTGCAAACGCTCGTTCGACGAAGACGCGTTCGAAGCAGAGGAGAGGCGGGAACGGCGACGACGACAAGCTGGGCAGGATGGTGTCAAGGGTGGTCCGGCGGTGGAACATACGAACGTTCAGCCTGAATCGCAGACGCAAATGAGCGCGAAAGTGGACAAGCCTGAACCTGGCGAGTGACCTGCTATTCACATAGTATGTTCAACCAATCCGCTGTCGTGTGGCGCCAGTCACTGAGCGTCCAGTTAGGATGAATCTGGATGATATCTCCCGTTGGACCTTTGCTGCTCGAATTGTATCTATAGTCACCGGTGTCAGATTTCCACACTGTATGTCCGGATTGTTGGATCGTCCGTGTTCGAAATTCATGCAAATCCATTCTTTGTTCTCAATTCGGAATCGACTCGAGTCACGCTGCGAGCGTCTACTTATCGGTTGTACGTGTTCTACCGTCTTGAGCTTTGATCGTCTTTCCGTCCCTACTACGAGCTGCACTTTGAGGGTTCAATTCCAGAATTCATCGATCCTCGTGAATCACAGCCCTCCGAAGAGTTCGAACATACCGTAAAGGTGAACAACACGTTCCAACTATCCACGTGGCGTATTTACGTATGCCCACAGATGGCAAGTGCAGATCCGACTGTGGCGCCTCCCAACATAGCTGTTTGCACTGACACCACGTACCATCGAGAACTATAACACGCCATTCTTAGATCTCAAGGACTATCGTATAAGAGACACGATGCTCTCCAAGTTCAAACACATCCTTCATCGCGTATTCCACTCCAACATGTCTACATCTGAATCCGACTCCGCATATCCTCCGGGCCCACAGGTCGAGACTTCCGTCCTGCTGCCTCCCGCCAACACCACCATCGCAAAATATGCTCAACAACTCCTCAGACTCACCCTTCTTGAGGCTGCTGGTCTGAACCTCCACCCCGACGCATACCACTCCCAACACCAAGTCCTGAAAGTGTATCACTGCAAGTCAGGCGGTTCTGTCGAGCACGAATGGGTCGGTGTCCAGGTGCGGGATCCCTCGCAACCGAAGGAGCCCGTCTATCTCTGCTTTGACCGTGGCGTCAAACCTGGTGCTGGCCCTGACCCTCTCATCAAGGACGACAGGAAAGAGGTGAAGAAGGCCTTGGGCGCGAGCCCGGCACCTGCGGAGGGTTCTTTCGCCGCCGAAGCTGTGGCAACCGCCGTCGCGAATGCTGGTGTGACCGAAGATCGGCTGGTAGGGGCTGCCCAGGTTGACAGCGAGTTGGCCCAAGCCAAGCCAGTGCTGTACGCCCACCAGACCGGCGGGTCGAGTATCTCCGTTTCCTCATTCAATTCCATATCATCCTCCGTCACCGCATTCATCCGCGCTCACGACTGTGCCAGGAAGCTCCCCGGCCCTCCCCCCGAGAATGAGGTCATGTTAGCGATGGACGTCACTTCGCTCAAACTCTCCCTCCTCCAGTTCACCTATATCGCATATTCTATCAATATGATGGACCCGATGTACTCGGTCCTCTATCATCAATGTTATTGGTTCGCCTCCATCCTTGTTACGCTTCTCTTCGAGAGCCTCGACATCGAGATCCAGAAACGGGTGCTGGAAGACAACAAGACTGAGGCGGCGCGGCGGGCACTGATGAGAAACGACGGCGACATGGAGTATGTGGAGATTGGTCGCGCTGGACGTTTCTGGAAGATTCAAGTGGTGAAACTGCGGAAAGCTGTCATTCGGGACGCCACGCGGTGGAGCCAGGAAACCTGGAATATGGCCGTACGGAAGGTGAGTACAAGTTTTGGATGTCTGATATCTTCAATTATAACTGACATTTCACTGTCTCAGATGAAAGAGGACTACGAGAGGACGACAAAGAAGGAGGCGGACTTGGCGGCGAAGAAGGAGGCGGACTTGGCGGAGGTGGCGGCGAAGAAGGAGGCGGACTTGGCGAAGATGGAAGCGGACTTTGCGAAGAGGAAAGCGGCCTTGGCGAAGTGGGAGGCAGACTTGGCGGCAGCGGCGCAGAAGTAGAGTCCCCGGGACCCCGCATTCATTCTCCTCCAATTCGCGCATCTCATTTCAACCCATACCTCTGTTCAAGCAGCCCTTTGCTTCTCATTCAAGCTTCTTGTTTCCGTATTATCTGTACTGACCTCGCGCTCGTTATTCACCGTTATGTGTTATCACTCTATCATTCTATACCACCCGTTATATACCATGCTGTTCTGGCCAACGTTATCTTTGAATTCAGTACGCGAGCAAGTGCGACAGGGTACCGGTCGCAAACCGGTCGCGTCGGCGCGTGACAGCCTGAGAGTCTTCCGCTGACTGCAAACTTGGCGACGCAACCCTTTGAGATGGAAAATTCGGCATCGTGAGTCATCCAGCCTCTCGAACGAGTTCACTCTGAAGACATCGAACGTCTGGTAACAGAGGAAGGTACAGTTACTGTTTGCCTTGCGAATACTTATCCACGTGACTGATTTACTGTTGTGAACCAGTGTATACGCGAGCTGCTCAAGATCGTAACTACGTGACGTAGAATAGTTTGAGGCAGTCTTCGTAGTTCACGACTTATTCAGAGTTCTTACTTCACGATGCAAACGTATTCAGTCTTAGTTTGAGAGAGAGATAAGATTCGTGATAAGAAGCTATCAGAAGCCGCTGAACTCAAAATCACTGTAGAGAGCGAATCGTCCTACAGAAGAGTTGAGAACGCGAGTCGCAATTAGGCGTGCGAGACTTAGAACGGCGAGATGAGTATCCGAATCACGGTAGTATTGAGTAGGCAAAAGGTAAGGTGTATTCCTTGAGTATCTACTACAGCTTTATATAAGTGAGACGCAGTCGAGTGGATATGTGGCCATGACGTGTTATTAATTGCGAGACAAGGGTCTGTAGAGAGAACGAGTCATTAGGGAGTAGAAACAAAGGAACATATGTACGTGAAGGTGAAAGGGTGGAGCCGTGAAGAGTGAAAGGGAGAGTCTAATATGAGTGCGGTTACATAACATTTACGTATTCCCACAGATCTGAGAAGTTGTGGTGCCTCCAAACATGACTTTTCGTACTTACACCACATATCATCGAGAACTATAAGTCTATTACACGCCAGTAATAGGTCTCGAGGACAATCATATAAAAGAAACGATGCTCCTCAAGTTCAAACACATCTCTCATCGCATGTTTCACTTCAACAGGGCTACATCCGACTCGGAGTTGACATATTATTATGTTCCTGCTATCACCACGATGATGCTGTACGCCTACACCTCCATTGCAGACTACGCTCACCTTCTCCTCGAACTCACTATGTTTCGGGCTGAGCGTCTGAAAATAGGCCGGCAGGATTGCTACGGCCAGCTCCCAGTCACCAACGTGTACCACTGCAAGACATACAGCACTTCCAAGCTCTGGCACGAATCAGTCGTCGTCGAAGTAGGTAATCCTACCAGAGGCGGGAAACCCTTCTACTTCTACATCCGCTGATGAGCCCCGATTCTCGCTGGTACCCGCGCTGATGAGCCCCGATTCTCGCTGGTACCCGCGCGCCGCTACTACGCACCTCCTAGCACCCGTCCTCCTCTACTTCAGCACCTCCGAAGGCTTCTCTCCCGCTACTTCGACTCGTACTCACACCCGAAGCTTCCGGCGATCGACCCGCGCATCACCCGCGAGGTCCGAAATCCCCGAACTCCTGTCCGCGCATCGTCCGGAGCCACGCGAGAGCTATACATCCACCTCCGATACCTCCTTTCACGCTCCCGTTCGTCTATCGTATCTCCCCTCGGACATNNTATCGTANTTTCCGGACCNTTNTNGTACCTTCTCGGACACTTTCGTTNNTCTNATTTCTTACTTCTCGACTCTTTCTCGTAGCTACCAATTAGATTAGTCCGTATCCTACTATAAGTNGGCGCACTATGTACATTAGAACAAGAAGAAGATCCCCCTCCCCTTTTCCCCCTTAATACCTGTGAGAGCGAAGACTTCACGAACCCTTGCGAACCGCGTGCATATATTTCTATTGCGATCCCCTTTTTGCGTTCTTTGGTTATCCTGCGTTTACTGCGTTGCGTTGCGTTTCTAACAAGCCCCGAGTTTTACTGTGTTTACTACTGCGTTCACCTTCTACTGCGACCCCATTGCTTTTACGACCCTCTCGACACCGTGTTTTCACCTCTGCTCGCTGTTCGATATACCGCTATCGTCCTGGCCGCCCTCCTTTATCTTCGCAATATCGCCCGCGGCCCCTATCGTCCATCAGTCCTGTTATATTCGTGCATACTTACCGCCCGACCCCTCCGAGCCCGGCCTCCGAGGTTCACCCGGACACCTCTGCGGTAGCGTCCGTTCTGACTTAGGAACGTTGAGCTCACGGGTTTTATGCCGTGATGATCTACTGAGCTTTCCCGTTGAGCTCACGTTTTCTTATCGGACATCCGGAGCTACTTCGGAGACCTCCGTGCTCCTCCTCATCCGGTATGTTTTACCCCTTGGACTCCTCCTTCCTTTATTATCCCTTCCTCCGTCGTCCTCACCGAATGTTCATGTTTTCCTCATGTTCCGGTCAGTGACCTCCGGTCACAGTCCTTGCCCCCTACATGTTTCCGCTTATCTACTATCTGCCTCCGATACGGACTTCGTCCATTCTCCGTAGGATACCCCGTTAGTATAAGTAGCTACGACAGGACTGTACCGTTTCTCCAGTTCGTAAATTAACGTTTCTTCCATGTTCTCCTCTCGGGCCTCCGACCCTCTGTCATTACTTGAGCTCGACAGCACGTCACCCACCACTGTGTGGTGTTCGTGTACTCCGTCTCCGTCCAACCGTCGCCCCTCCTTTCGTCCCCGTCGTTCCGCCCTTCCCTCTCTCTTCCTTTGCTCCGGCATCCATCCGATCGTCTCCACTCCGCCTCCGGACTCCTCAACGGAGCCTCCGTACTCGTTGTCGGAGCCAGTCAGTAATGTCCGTAGTACCTCCGTCCTTTCATCCGTTCCCCCTCCGTAGCGTCTCCGCACGGACTTAACAGGTCCGGACACTCTCGGACCTATTTCTGTCTGCCTCGTACCTTCCGCGGACCCTCTCGATCGTGTTTTATCAGTCATACAGTCACGACATATCCATTCCGCGCGGTCTAGTACTTCTCCGCAGGCCTCGTAGCTATTTCGGTACTTCGCCCGTGCGGTCTCGTAGGTCATCGGGCGTTGCGCGAGTCATCCCGTACTACACACGAACATCCCCGGACTACTCTACTCTATTCCTAGGTCCTCAGCCCACCCTTACGCCCTTACGTGGTGTCCTCCTCCTGGAGTACCCCCATTGTTGGGTGTGTTACTTCTGCGTTCAGGAGCCCGTCTGGTGCATCATCGGAGAGAACGAAACACGAGCACGCAAAGAAGGCACGAGACAAGGAGAAAGAGGCCGAGAAGTCGAGAAAGAGGTGAGTCTGAGCCCAACAATAGCGAAGATTTTATGAACTTACTTTGATATGTCACCGTTCACGTACAGCGCAAGTGCGGCATTGATGCGCAATTTCTTCGCACCACGCTCCGAGCAACCACCGCAACCTTTTGCGACCGCCTCTCCCAACAACTCGGTACTCGATGTGGATGATTGCGCTGAAGAAGATGCACATGACAACTCGCAGCCCGAGTCCGAGTCAGCAGTGATCTTCACAGGGTATTCCTCAGATGAGGATTCGGAAGGGAATGATGATGTTTCAGACAACAACGGCGGGGATGACGGTGGCAGGGATGACGACGGCGTGTACATTGAGGTGGTCGATGAAGACGATAGCGAGGGAGGAGATCCGAGTCCTGGGCGGTCCAACCCGTCGGCCGTGGACAATTTTCGGCTATCGCACTCACAGCTTCCAACCCCTCGAGTGCGATCTGCCAGTGACAAGTCAGCTGCAGAGAGCACATGTGACAACTTAAATGTAGTCACTGTACCGTTGTTGTCTGCTGGCAGTCTGCAAGCATCTGCATGCGAGCCTTTGCGGGTGCGTTCCACGGCACCACCACTAAAACGGCAGCGACTCGAGATCCCTTACCGTGAAGCTCGTAAACGCAAGCAGGAGGAGAGACGAAAAGAGCTTACCACTGCTTTGGATATGATGGAAAGGCTGATCAAGTCGAAGAAGACTGAATTCGATGCCGGGGCCAATGGAGTTCAGGCACGTCGCGCGAGATGTATTCAAAGTCATCTGCACACGGTTCTTCATAACGGCCGTGATTCCAAGGAGGCATCAGAACGTGCTGCAGAGAGCAACGGACTTGCACGCAAGTGGGGTGAAAGGATGGTTCGACAATGGGTCCGCGAGTGGGTGAATAAACGCGAGCTGCCGAATTCACTTCGTGGCAAACATCCGAAGATGTTTTCACTCCTTGACGATCCTGTCATACGGGCCGAAATGCGATCGTTCATTCGCTCGAACAAATGGTGCATGGATCCTGCAAAGCTGGCGGAGTTTTCAGCAGAAAAAATGGTGCCTGATGCTGCGAAAAAGTACCTTCACCACATCGTTGACAAGGAGATTCCAAACGGTCTCAAGAAATACCTGGAGCTTGAGCTCTTCCCGCACGTTGTCTTGCTTTGAGAGGATGTTGAATAGTATAAACTCAAAAAGAGCTTATGCAGAACAAGAATGTATGGTCAAGAAAGTTCTAACTTCAGTTGAAGTAGAAGTCTTCCTGATCAAAGAAAATAAAACAAGGGGGAGGTAGAAATGAACTGAAGCTTTTGAATGAGTTTGAGAAAAAGAAAGGAATTCGACAATCCTCCAAATTATACAGTGCTTGGTGGAGCGTGTCTTTAGTCGACCAGAGGCACAGTTGAGTTCGGTACTCGCGGTAGAAGCGTTGACGGTTAGAACCCAAAGGTCACTAGGTTGTTATATCCACTCTTTGGATTCCTAGCGAAGTCTTCTTCGGCAATCCTAAGTTCCTTCAATGAACTTCTAATCCTCCTAGTACTCTCGTAGTACCTCTCCTAGTATGGCAAAAGGCAAATTGAAAGGCGCTACATTTAGCCCTAACAATTCCTATACAAAGGATGTATAGCAGCTTTTCCTTAAGCTCTATATGATCCTTAAGATTCTCGAATGGTCCTAGTCTTGATCCTCTTGATCCTGATGATCCTGTGCGAAGGGTTCTATAGCAGCGTTATGTAGCTCTATAGGATCCTTATGATTCTCGAATGGGGAAGTGTCAATAGCGACTTCTCGGTAAGTCCTATCAAGTCACTTCAAACGGCGTTTGAGTTAATAGCGGCCTTTCGTAAGCCCTATTAGACTCCTGGTAGTGTCAATAGCGACTTCTCAGTAAGTCCTATTGAGTCACTACAAAACTCCTGGTAGTGTCAATAGCGACTACTCTTAGTCCTATTGGATCACTACAAACGGCGGAGTAGAGCTGATAGTAACTTCGTCAAGTTCTATCCAGTCTCTGATCCTAGGAAGATAATAGCGACTTCGTCAAGTCCTATTAGTCTCCTTCCAATCGGCTTTGTGATGGGTAAAAGGGAGCCTTATATTCGCTTGTACTCGGTTACAAGGGAATTGCTCAGGCCTTTGAATCCGATCACCGGCGGAACTGATCTCGGTAAGAAGTCCTAGTTAAAGGCTCCTTAAGTCGCAATAGAAATTGATAGACTTCGATTTCTATTCGACTTCGAATAGATAAAGGGCGGGAAAAGTGGGGGTAGGTGCGTGTGGGAAAGTTGGGGGTAAGGTGCGTAAGAGTGGGGGTGGGGGTGAGATGAGGAGTATCTGAGGATGGGGGAATCTCCAGATGGGGGTGTCTCCTTGGGGGTATCTCATCAGGTTCCTGGCTTCGGATGTCGGCCTTATATACTCTACGGGTAGTAGACGGTGATGCACCAGACGGGCTCCTGAACGCAGAAGTAACCCACCCAACAATGGGGGTACTCCAGGAGGAG